>VJMY01001268.1:0-15539 GCA_009869795.1 Neelides sp. FZ-2019 | reverse complement strand
ACGTCAATGAGTGTTTTAGTAATCCATGTCGGAATCGTGGGAAATGTATTGATGGGATCAACCGGTACACTTGTCAATGCCAACCTGGGTTCACTGGTTTGCATTGCGACATTGACATCAACGAGTGCTTGTCGAATCCTTGTGCCAACGGCGGGGAATGCATTGACCTCATCGACGGCTTCAAATGCCATTGCCCAAGAGGATATTTTGACCAAAGATGCCTCAGCGACGTTGACGAGTGCTCATCCAATCCATGCATGAACGGTGGGAGCTGCGAGGACGGGGTTAATCAATACATTTGTCATTGTCCGCCCGGATACGGTGGGAAAAGATGCGAGATTGACATTGACGAATGTGGGAGCAATCCGTGTCAGCACGGAGGAACTTGCCAGGATTTCCTTAACGCCTATTCTTGCTCTTGCATCCGAGGATTCACTGGAAAGAATTGTGAGATCAACATTGACGAATGCACGGCGTTCCCTTGCGCAAACGGCGGAAGTTGCATTGATATTGTTGATGGCTACAAGTGTGCTTGTAGTCTTCCTTGGACTGGAGCGAAGTGCGAAAATGAACTTGACCCGTGTTCACCCAACAAATGCAAGAACGGAGCCACGTGCACGCCATCGAGTAATTACTTAGACTTTTCATGCAATTGCGAACTCGGATACACAGGACGACTCTGTGACGAAGACATTGACGAGTGTTTTATTTCCTCGCCATGTCGAAATGGCGGAACTTGTACGAATATCAATGGGTCTTATTCATGTGAGTGTCCATTCGGGTACGAGGGAAGAGACTGCATTGTGAATACGGACGACTGTGCCATTTCCCCTTGTCTCAATGGCGGGACATGTCTTGACGGAATTGGCAAGTACACTTGTCTCTGTGTGGATGGTTTTGGATCCAAGCACTGCGAAATTGACACTAACGAATGCGACTCAAACCCATGTCAAAACGGAGCCACATGCAATGATTATGTAAATTCTTACTCTTGCACTTGCCAACAAGGATTTTCTGGAACAAATTGTCAGACCAATGACGAAGACTGCACAGAGTCGAGCTGCATGAACGGTGGAACTTGTATTGACGGCGTTAATAACTACACATGCATTTGCAAACCAGGGTGAGTTGCCAAAAAATGAATTTAATAAAAAATGTACCTAATATAGATAATTTAATAAATTCCGATTTCTTACTAATTTATGAAAAATGTTATTTTATTTCTAAATAGATATACTGGATTGAACTGTCAGTATTCCGTTAATGAATGTGATTCTGGGCCATGCATGAACGGAGCCACATGCATTGACCTCGTTGGCCACTACCGGTGTCATTGCCAATATGGATTTACTGGAGAGAGATGTGAAAGCTACGTAGAGTGGTGCAAGTCTTCTCCCTGTATGAACGGTGCAAAGTGTATGCAGACGAACAACACTTTTAAATGCGGATGTACACCTGGATGGAACGGGATGGTCTGCGACGTGGAAATGGTCTCGTGCTTGGACGCTTCGCTGAGGAAAGGAGTTTCTCTCAACAGTCTCTGTCACAACGGATCCTGTGAAGACATTGGAAAGGAACATCGGTGCAAATGCAAGGAAGGATTCACCGGAAGTTACTGCCAAACTGAAATCAATGAATGCGACTCTGCTCCTTGTCAAAACGGAGCAACTTGTATTGACTTTGTTGGCAGTTACACCTGCAAATGTCCACCGGGCTTCCAAGGAACAAATTGCGAACTTAACATCAACGACTGTGCAGCAAATCCTTGTCGAAATGGCGGTGTTTGCCATGATTTGATCAATGCCTTCAGTTGCTCTTGCCCTCATGGGACATTGGGGAAACTATGCGAAATCAACGTGAATGATTGTTTCGGAGGAGCTTGTCACCACGGAGGAACTTGCATTGATAAAGTAGGAGGATACGAATGCCAATGCATGCCTGGGTATGTTGGGCAGAAATGCGAAGGAGACGTGAACGAGTGTCTGTCAAATCCATGCTATCCATTGGGCACTCAGGCTTGCGTCCAACTCGTCAACAACTACCGGTGCGATTGTAAGCCAGGCTATGCAGGTCACCATTGCGATCGCAAAGTGGATCTCTGTCATAATAATCCTTGTCAAAACGGAGGGATTTGCCAAGTCAAGTCCAATGGGATCGGGAAGAAAAAGACTGACTACAGAGAATGCATCTGCTCGGCTGGATACTACGGTGATTTTTGCAACATGACCGGTTCACCCTGCGATGGTAATCCTTGTCTAAACGGCGGATATTGCGAGAAGATGATGAGCATGAACGGGAACGACTACAGCTGCCGATGTCCTCCAGGAACTGAAGGAGAAAATTGCGAAAGTGACAAACGGAGGGATTGTTCACTTAAGCCTTGTCTTCACGGAGGCATTTGTGTCGAGAGGATGCACGGGTATCACTGCCAATGCGCTCCGCATAGATACGGAAAGAACTGCGAAATTCACGACGTCGTCGAATATCACAAGACGACTCCGCAGATTGACGATGAAATCATCTTTGAAACGATTCGGACGATTGAGAAAGCCAAAGCGAGATGCGCGGCTCACAATTGCTCAGCAAAGGCCGGAGATTATCGCTGTGACGAGGAATGCAATAAATTCGCTTGCGACTTTGACAGCGGGGATTGCTCACTGGGCTTGAATCCTTGGAAGAATTGTACAAGCAAACTCCAATGTTGGAACTTGTTTAACAACAACAAATGCGAACAAGAGTGCAATACTCCTGAGTGTCTCTTTGACGGGCGCGACTGCGAACCCAAATTGAACAAATGTAATCCAATTGACGACGTATTTTGCAAGCGGCACTACGGGAATGGTTTCTGCGACGAAGGGTGCAACAACAAGGAGTGTGATTGGGACGGAATGGATTGCGAAACTCTTCCGCCGGACATTGTTTCCGGCACCATGTCCATCGTCTTCAAGAATATGAATACTCAAGAGTTCCTTGACAACAAACCTTCGATCCTGAGAACTCTTGGGCATCAACTCAGAACGACATTGAGGATCAAGCAAGACTCGCTAGGGAATCCGCGTGTTTACCCTTGGGATCCTCGAGTTGACCCGACGTCCATCCTTTACAATGGAGGAGACAACATTTACTCCAACGGCGGCTCCGGAGTTTTGGTTTTCCTTGAATTGGACAATAGGAAATGCTTGAGCTCGAACGGTTCTTCTGGATGTTTCCAAACTGCATTGGAAGCAGCAGAGTTCTTGGCTGCCGCAGCTGCTCGTGGAGGCCTTGAAAAGGAATATGATATTTTTCAAGTTAGAGGAATATCTGGGATTCCAGATCCAACGGAAGAGAAGGTCTCATGGATTGTCTATGTTTTACTCGGAGCAATTTCCGTCTTGATGGTCGTTCTCCTCTTTGGAGTTCTCTTTTCGCAGAAGAGGAAATCAAAAGGAATGACTTGGTTCCCTGAAGGATTCCTCCGCCACACTCCGGTCAATACTCAGCATAGAAGATCCAGACGAAGGGGACCAGATGGGCAAGAAATGAGGAACTTAGGAAAAGGTCATTTCGACATGGACATGGACTCAGGAAATTCTGGAATGGGATTGAGCATGGGTTATGATGGGATTGGGACAGACGTGACTTCTCAATGCTCTGATGACTCTGATCGACCACCAAGCAAAAGAATGAGATCCGATGGAGGATACGCCTCTGATCATACACTCTATACGGATTATGATGAAATTGATCCAAGACCTTGGACTCATCAGCATTTGGATGCTGCGGATATTCGACATCCGGACATTTTGGCTTTGACTCCTCCTGAGAATCATGGAAAATCCGGATTTGACATTGATGTTCGTGGACCAGCGGGTTTAACGCCTCTTATGGTTGCTTCATTGCGAGGTAACTTACCAAATAGTACCTTTTCTGATAATTAAATTAAAATAATTATTTTTATTAGAATATTTAATAAAATTTGTTATTATTTTAAGGAGGAGGATTAGATCTTGGAGAAGATGATGATGACGATGGAACTGCCGCCGTGATTGCTGACTTGGTGTCTCAGGGGGCCCAACTGAATGCCACAATGGACAAGACTGGCGAAACGGCTCTTCACCTCGCTGCACGATATGCTCGGGCTGATGCTGCCAAGAGACTTTTAGATGCTGGAGCCGACGCAAATGCACAAGACAATACTGGAAGGACTCCGCTTCACTCGGCAATTGCCGCGGATGCAATGGGAGTTTTCCATGTAAGAATTAGCCTCATAAATTTAAACTTTCCAAGATTATTTGTGTTACTAGTAATAATTGTTGCTTAATAAATATGTATTGATGATCATTAATAATGATGAAAATGCGATTTACTAGAAAAATATTTCTTTATTGTATAGATTTTACTCCGAAACCGAGCTACGAATCTTAATGCCCGAATGCACGACGGAGTAACTCCTCTCATTTTATCTGCAAGACTAGCGACTGAAGGAACGATTGAAAGTCTCATCACAGCCCAAGCTGACATCAATGCTGCTGACAATTTCGGGAAAACGGCTCTTCACTGGGCTGCATCTGTTAATAACGTTGAGGCTGTTCAAACATTATTGAACAATGGAGCAAACAGGGATGCACAAAACGATCGAGTAAGTTTTAATTAAAAAAATATCATTTAAATTCCCACTTTAATTCTTAATAATCCTTATTAGCCATTATGGTTAAATTAGTATTGAGATTAGATTTTCAAATGAAATGTTTTTTGTTAGGATGAAACCCCATTGTTCCTTGCTGCTCGCGAAGGAAGCTTGAGAACCTGCAAAATTCTCTTGGATCATTTGGCCAACCGTGACATTTCCGACCACATGGACCAATTACCTCGCGACATTGCTGCCTCGCTTCATCATGACGACATTGTGAAGTTGCTCGACGACCACGTGCCGCGTCCGTCCACCAACGGCCACTCCAATGGAAGTATCAACAATGGCTTCTCGCAAAATTCCATTCATAGCCAAAACGGCTACTTGTCAACTCAACAGCAGACGCCTCCTCCGCTCCAACCGAAGCCAAAGAAAAGGACCACGAAGGCAGAGAAGAATGACGAGAATGGACCACCGCCGGTTCCTAAGACTCCCCGTCGTCCAGCCAGCCGCAAGAAGAAGCAATCTGCGGATTCTCTTGGGAACTCCCTCTCCGAGCACAGCATCAGCGTAATGGACAACTCCCCAATGAGTACTGAGAGTGGAAGCATGAGTCCGCCTGATCATCATCAAGGGAATCTCGTCTCCAACTTGTACCCAGTTGGACCTCCAAGCAACATGGCCATTTCCCAGCCTAATCTCTCCTCCCTTGAAACCCACGGGCAATTCAATACCTACAATGGACTCACCAAAGCTCCGCCCCCGTATGAAGAATGCTTCAAGGCTGTTTCCTTCCACAATCTTCATTTTGCTAACTACGGAACCCACGGATCTCATAACCAGCAACAGGCCGGTACGAGTCCCAACCATCAGTACATGGGCCAAACGTCTCCGTTTCCAAGCCCCCAGTCAGTAGTTTCTCAATACACGTCGTCTCCCGGCACGAGCTACATCGGTTCCCCGCCTTCTCATCCGAACCAAGCCTCGCCGAACAAGCGTCCGTCTCTTCCTACGTCTCCCACACACATGGCGGCTCTACGAGCAGCGACTCATCAAAAACACGGGAGCCAACTTCTCAACTCCTCCAATTCCGCCTTCGACTATTCCAACTCCCTGAGTCAGTACTACGTGGGAGGGAACATGGCTCAATACCCGACTCCGCCCTCGGCCCATTCGGAAGGAACAACTCCACCTCATGGGGGCCTTCATGCTCCGGATAGCTACCCGACTCCTTCGCCCGAATCGCCTGGTCAGTGGTCCTCCTCCTCGCCGCACTCAATGACCTCTGAATGGTCTGATGGGATCTCAAGTCCTGGCTCAAACATGAACATGTTCAACTCCACACAGGCACAAATGCAGTTGCAATTCTCTCACGCAAACAACCGGGGTCCAGAAGGAATTTATATTTGATTTGTTAGATTATAATAATTATTATAACCCAATTATTAAATACTTTATAATTTTTTAGTTATTTTAACTGCTTTAAGTTTCAGGATTTATTTTTATGCGAGTCAATATTATTTAATGTTGTATTTAATATCTTCAATTAATTGTTTATAAGTTCAGCAATTTTATCCATTTTACTCGGATCTTTTTTTGTAAATAAGTTTATTTTATTATAAAATATTGTTAATTTAAGAACAAATATTATGTTTTATTTATTTATGTTTGTGTGGAATATGAAATATCCCAAAAGGATACATTAGTGGAATACAAAAGAACTGAAATTCTCTTTTTATTAATATCTTTAAATTTTTCCTAATACTTTAGGAAATATTTTATTTTAGAAATTGAGATATTACATACACATACACATATTACATACATATTGAGATATTATATATGTTCAGATTCTTATTACAAAATATATAATTACTTATTTATAGATTTATACAAATTAACATACATCAATCCATTCATTCATAAGTGCTTGTATAATGTTATATAAAATAATTCTTATCAATGAATTGTAAATTTAATTAATTTATAATTTTTCAAGTTAAACTTGATAAAAATATCAATATTATAGTGTTTTTCTAAATGGTTACAATTTCCCCACATTTCCATGAAAATAAAAAAGCTCAGACACAGACACAGCGTAAGCCACAGTATACATGCATTATAAAAATTCTGTATATCAAAAACTTTGCCTACGGCAATTAGGTATATAATTGATAAACTAGCCCGATGGTCAGGGTAATCATTGTATTTAAATTATTTTGTACTTCGATCTAATAAAATATATATTTGTCTCTTATATACAATTTATTTTTTAGTGCTAAAATTGCATTAACCATCTGCATTTTTCATTTTGATATTTTATGTAATTTATAGATTTTACAATGAAATTTTTATCATCTTTTTATCAAAAAATCACAATAAACTAATAGTAAATTAAAATCAAAAGATCCGAGGTTTTGGTGTCAGGGGATTTCTGGGGAGAATTATGGGCGTGACTTTGTTTTATGTTTTATGTATGTAGTTCATTTTGCGGTTTATGATTTAAATATCAAGATTCTAATAAATGATTGGTCTAAGGGTGGTGATTGTGAGGAGGTCTCATTAGTAGGAGGAGCATAATCAATTTCAAAACCTCGAATCTTTTGAATTACATCTACTATAACGATATGGGCAAGGTGAAACTTTAAAGACCCATCACAAGGCTCGCAAAAATTGGCGGGAAAGAATCTATAGAATTTATATATTTGTTAAATTACTATTATAGATCTATTTTACCTGGATTACACTTATTACCTTTATAACTATACTAGACCTTCTCAACTTTTTACAACTTACATGTTACATGTTCATGTTGAACATTTAACACAAAAATAAACTTTATTTTTCTATATAATTTATACAATCATTTTTTTTATATAAAAGCAAAAATGTCAAATACTTCCAAAGCAAGAGATAATACGGATTATTCAATACAAATCTGTGAAGCAATGACTCTAAATGAAAAAAGTTTATTTGGAAGAGTTATCATAAATCCTCTCGAAAGTAATTTTTTGTGTTTACATTTAAAAAACAAGAAAATTAATGTTTAAATTTTCGTTTGTAGAAACTCCTCCATTGTGTGTAAACAAGACGAATGAGAAATGGTACTTGTGTTATTGCGGTCGAGGTTTTTTATCAGAAGAAAAATTAAACACCCATAAAATGGAACATTTAAAAGCAGAGAGCAAAGAGACTGACGAAAATCAATAAACTTATTTTGTTTTATAAATATCATATCAGAATCTAAACGATTTAACTTATTTTTGATTGTGAAACTACATTTAATGTATTTTTTTAAATATGCAATATACTTAATTCTTACTAAAGTTATATAGCTAAATAAATGATTAATTATGTTATATTGGTTTAAATTGATAAAAATATACATGAATAGTAATCATAAAATCAATAATTAACTGCTATAATTTTATAATAATGAAAAACACTTCATAATATGCATATACTCATAACATACCTATTATTCATTCCACAAACGAAGATAGCTGAGTTTTTCATGAAAGCCAAGAAAAGCCATGTGAAAGCATGTACAATTTTTTAATTGAATTTAAACTCAAATATCTTCGATTATGGAATGGATTATAATTATGCATAAAGCATTCATGATTCATCATATAGGTAAGTACGTGAATTGTAGAAACACGAAGGATGTACACGAACAGTAAATTGAACAAATGACCAGTCATAAATATCAATTCTAATAAAGTCAAAGATTATTTGTTGAAGAATTTCCCAAATCTGTTAGGCGCCTAAACTGAGAGATGAAAAAGAAAGTCTTTTCTTGGCAAACTCTTGAAGACCTGTGACATTTAAATTTTCTATTTCTAGATTTCCCAACTTAATGTTAATCCTGTTTCTTCTAGTTGGATTTAGATTAAGTAATTAGGATTTAAATTTCTAAATAAATGTCTTTTATTACTATCAATTAATACTAGCGATAGAATGTGGGAAACCTTCATATCATGGTATCTGAATACTTACTTGGGGAAGTATTTTGAAAATCTTAATTCACAACAATTATCATTTGCCATCAGTCAAGGTATTTGTGCCATAATGACACTTGAGTTATTCTATTATAAAATTACAAAAGCTTATGTCATCATATCTTACAATTAGATTCATTACTTATATACCAATAAACAATATTTAAACAGGAGAATTTGAGTTAGAAAATGTCCCTCTCAAAAAACACATCTTTCGAAGTTGGGGATTGCCAATTGAAGTCAAATCGGGGGTTGTTGGCCATATCAAGATCGAATTCAACATTTTAAAATATTTAAGAAATGAACCGGTCCTCATTTCTATCAGAGACATTTACATCATCGCATCTCCACTTAATCTTTCTGAGGTAGATTTTGATTAAAAAAGTAAATCTTTTATAATCAACATTTTTTTAATTTTGATGATAAAATGAAATTTTGTAATTATTATAGTGGGATCCAATGCAAGAAGAAGCCTTGGCACATGAAGTGAAAATGAATTCTCTTGATAGTCACGAAGCAAGATGGAAAGCACAAAATGATCTCGCATCCAATTCTGTCTCTTATTATTCATCTCTTTATTTTTCTTCTATGAGAATTGGGGCCTCAATTGTAACAAAGGTTTTTGAGAACTTGCAGGTAATTTATTTTGAATTTTGTTATGATAAATTTTTACCCAATGCAATGAGTTTAATGAGTTTCTTAAACTACGTATTACAAACTTAAAAGTAAATTGTTTTATTCACTTTCATTTCTTCTAGTTGAATGTTCACAATGTCCATATTCGATTTGAAGAAGAAATCGGGAGTCAAAGTCGAGTCTTGGCCTTTGGAATTACACTTGAAAGTTTGACTGCCGAAAGTTGTGATTCAAAATGGATTTTAGGAACAAAGTCCGGGAGTGAAGCTGACAGCTCTTTTAAAATACTCCAATTGAGTAAATTTGGATTTTATTGTGATACAAAAGGAGAAAGATTCAGTCAGTTTAAATCACAAGATTTGAAGGTTGCCATTGCAGTTTAAAATTTTAATTTTATAAAATTTTGAATGAAATTTCAATAGTTTGTCATAATGATAAATCTTTTTTATCGAAGGTTGAATTGGATAAGCCGAATCAAACTCACGACTATATCTTAATCCCGGTCTCAACAGAAGTCAAAATAGCCAAGAATAATTCTGCCAATCCTATAAAAAACTCTTCAACTCCGCGCTTCGACGTTTTCATTTCATTAGAGAAAGTTCCGATTCAAATCACTGACTCTCAGTATCGAAACACAATGCGAGCATTCAATGCGTATCAAAAATTGAAACGAAATTGTCGCCTTCACCATTACAGGCCATTTGAGTCTGTGGAAGGGAACGCAAAGGAATGGTGGCTTTACGCAATTGGATCAATCCTTTCAATTAGAGGATACAAGAGAAGAAAATGTCTTAAAACATGGAAAGAAATAATTAGTAGAGCTAAAGACAATGTAGCTTATGTTAAGGCCTACGAGCAACATTTACTCCGTGAACTTTTATCTAGTGATATTCAAAAAGACAAAGGTAAAAAATAGAATCTCTATATTATAAATATTCCAATTTTGTACATTTCCAACATCTTACATTTCCAACCAATTAATTGATAAAATCTTTCAAGATCAGTCTATTTATTTTATTTTAGATCGACTTGAAAGTGAATTGCATTATGAGGAAATTGTCGAACTGCGAGAGCTGGCCATGAAAAGAGTGGAAAAACAGAATAATCAAAATATCAATGAATCTGGAAACAGCTCCTCACTTTCGACTGCAACAGAAAATAGAGAAATAAGTCAGAATACACGTACTGGTGCTTTAGGTTGGCTCTTTCCTTCATGGTATGGTTGGAGTTCTTCCTCTCCTTCGTCAGCGGTTTCTCCCTTGTCTCCAATCTCAGGCTCTGAAAGTTTCACGAGTTTGGACGACATTTCTTTTGAAGATCGACAATCGGATTTGAAATTCGACGAAGCTATTCTTGGTGATGTAAAAGCATATGGGAGGGATGCCTTGTTTGCCAGATTTAAATTCCTACTTAAAAACGGTAGCATCTCGCTCCATAAGATGAGTGGTCATTTTTTGGGTAAATAATTTAACTAATAATTATTTTAGAAAACCATTAATTTTCTTAGTTTTAATTTTTTTAAATATTGTTAATTGTACTCATTTTGTATTTACAGAACTTGATTTTGTTGGATTTGAATTAAAATCAGAATTTAGACCAAGATCTGGCTCAAAGAAATTTGAACTTTCACTTTCATCTGTCTATTTGAGAGATTGCAGAACGAGATCTCTTATCATTTCACCTCACGCATACAATTCTACGTCGCATCGAGGAGGTGCAAGACTTTCATCTTATCCGTCCCAAACGGATGTTTCCTCTCAGTCAGAACCCTTATTCAATTTAACTTATGAAAATAAGCCGCAGAAGAAAAAGGGCCATAAAGTTTGGGTGACCACCAAATCCTTGGATCTTGTAATTCATCCTTTATTATGGGAGGATTTGTCAAGATATTTCAAATTTGAAATGAAAGAAGGTAATTAAATATTTCATGTAATTTTATAATTACTTACATATTTTCTGCTGCAATAGTTTCTGGTCGCCAGCCTAATAAATTCATTTCTCTCAACTTCCCCCTCACTTTCTCTCGAAGTTTCGGCCGCTCTATCTCTCATTTGTTCAATTTCGCTACTCGTCCCTCACTCTCCACCTTCGAGCTCACTACCTTTTCTGATGGATCAGTCACACTTGCCCTACTAATGCGAGACACATTACAAATTGTGGATATCCAATAAGGCTCCTTTAAATGCGAGACACTTTACTTTTTTGTGGAAAAACTTGATTTTCATGGAAAACTGGCGGTTTTCGTTGAAAAACTGACTTTTTGACGGTGATCATGGTCTTTATTTTGTCCCGGGTATTCGTGGGACGTGAGTCTTTGTTGGAAATCTGGTTTTTTGGGAGATTTGGGATCTTCGTTGGAGACCAGTGTTTCCTTGAGAGACCCGAGTCTTCATTGAAATGGAGATTTAAGCCTTCAAATCCGAACAGTTTTTTTTGGAAACTGAACAATAATTTAAATATGGAAGTTAAAGTCAGCTACTTCGGATTTTAAATTTCATTTTGCCGTTTCTAAAGAATTTTTCAAAATTAGAATTTCACATTTATTGTTGTTGCTAAAGATATCAAAGATATTAAAACAAATAATGGAGCAAAATGAATAGAATTAAAAAATTCAGAAAAACTCATAATGCTTAAACTATTATGTTTTTGCTCCATATTTATTTTAATATCTATATCTTTACAATGGCAATAAATGTGAAATTCTAATTTTGGAAATTCTTTAGAAACGACCAGATGAAATTAAAAAGGTGACTTTTAACGTAAAACTCCCATTTGCTTTCTTTTACTATTCCACGACTTCTTCAACGGAGCCTGTTGTGATACCGGCGAGACGAGGGACTTTGTTGGAAACCAGGTATTCCATGGGAGACTCTAGCTTTCGTTTAAATCGGATCAATTTGTTTTGGTATCATTGACAAAGATCTAATGCGTAATAATTAATCCAACGGAACCCACTCCACTCCACCCACTCCACTTGTAATGATAATTCTATAATCTAAAATCCTGCAAAATGTTATTAATTTCTTGTTTTTATGTTGCTATTTTTTTCACTTCTAGACCCATTGGAAATTCCTCAAAATAGCTATGAAGCCATGAAGCAAAGAACCAAAGAAGAATTACGAATTTATTGGGAAAAACTCATCAATCAGAATATGGGTAGAGGAAGTCATTTTGCGTCAAATTGGGAAATCTCTTTGGACATTTCTGCCCCGCAAATTGTCATTCACGGATTGAAGCCAACCACAGTAAAAAAATCCTTTTCAGAGACCGGAAGCCGATCAACGCCGCAATTGATCATAACCGAGGACTCTGATGATTCCTATCTGGTCATTGATTTAGGAAGATTTAGATTTTCAAATTCGGAAAACAAATATTTAGATAGGCGAGACGAGGCTTTAGAAATTCACTCCACAAACACGGATTCAATCTCTGACGATAATGAAGAATTCCTCACACCATGTTCTTCACCTGTTCCAGAAATCCCTTCAGACGAGCCCTCGTTCAATTTTCCTAAGCCTGCTTCTCCTACGAACACGAGCTATGAGCTAAAAGGAGAAGAGAGTGTGTTTAGCGACAATCTAGATGACCTTCACAATAAGCTATACAAGAGATATAGTTTAGAAATCAAAGACGTTCAACTCATCGTCGTGGAGAAGCAGAGCAGCGGAAAAGACGTGAATTGGAAAGCAGCCATTGTCAAAGGAATTTCCAACTACCATCTCGTTGACAAATTCTCTTTGATTTTACAAGTAACGTATACAATTATTCTAATTTATTTTAACAATAATTCCTTATTTTCTTATTTATCCTTTTATTGGGGTCTTTCAAAACTAAATAAGATTATTTATTTATAGTTTGAACGGCGTCTTGTTTACAGCGTGGATCCTCAGTGGCCAGCAGCTACATTGGTGGCCACCCTTCCGAAACTCAATTTTCACTTCAACGAGAACAAGTTGGTGACTCTCCGGAACGTTTACGACTCCTTTGTCAAAGACTCTGTGGGGAGGGAAGCGAGGGAAAGGCAAGGAATTGGATCTCTTTGTGGCGGATCTCAGCTGAGCTTATATGACAACGACTCACTACAGGAAATGAATTTCAATACTACGGAATCTTTCATGAGTGGGAAACAGGAAAATCCAAATTGCATTTTGTTTTTGGCTGAGTTCACCATTGAGAGCATTTGTGTTGAGATTCAGTCTAAGGAACGGAGCATAGCGGAGCTTCAAATCTCCGGGGCCAAGACGAGTGTAAGCTATCGCTCAATTGACACGAACGTCTCGTTTTTAATCCAAAGTCTTCTCTTGGCTGATGCAATTCAAACTTTTGGTCCGGATTTTGAACTTTTACTTGCATCACACAAACATGTTTGGTAAGCTCAGGAAATTTTTATTATTTAATGTTATTAGCAAAAAATGATATTAAAGGAATTATATTTTATTAATTAGTTTTTAGTCAATTTATTAGTTTTTAACATGTTAAATTATTGTAATGTAGTTAATGATTTAATTTTAATAATCTATTTGGTCTTGCAGTATGGACAGCGTGAGTGGTAGTTTAATTGATAGCGATCCAACTTCGCCAATGTCCTTAACGTCTCCGACTTCTCCTCTTCCCATTCCAAGCCCAAGAGGTCACAATCAAACAGCAAATGCTACTCAACTCCATGATGCTCTCTTGAGCTCTTTGAACAAAGAGAAAAACAAGTCTAACTATCATCGCGGAATTACGCCAGAATCCTCTGACGCTTTAATAACGGCGGAGTTGACGCTGGTCAAAGAGGATGACATGGCCATTTTGTCACTTCAATTTAATAACTTGGATGTGATAGGTAATGGTTCATTTGAAATTATTTTATTCTAGTATCTTAATGTTATCTTGTAATTTTATATTTGTATGATTCCGTATTTCAGCTAATCAAGATACTATGAATGAGATTTACCAGTTTCTTAAAAACATTTTGCCTTCTTCTCCTTCGTCATCTCCTAAGGTTGTTCGATCCTCCTCTATGTGTTTCTCAGAGTCAAAATCAGGAAATCCACAAAAGCTATTTTCAAAGAGTGGGACTCAAATCACCTTTGACTTTAATCGATTAAATGTTTTATTACTTCGCGGGATTGTTGGGCGAGATGGGCATGAATTTGCAAGGAAAATTGCAACTGTGACAGTCACGGAAGCCCGTGTGAATATGATGATAGGTAATTAAAATTATTATTGTAAAATATCGAGATTTATTTTAGTGATATTTAGTTATAATTGTTTTAATATTCAATAATGATCATTAAACGAATAAATTAATTAATCAATTTAAATAGCTCAAGACTTTTTTGAAGTGGATGGAAAATTGGGTTCATTACAAGTGAGAGATATAGGATTATTTGCTGGTAAATATCCTTTGAAATTCATTTTTCAAGGAAAACAAGCCTTAGATTTTGATTATTATCGAAAAGGTAAGATATAATGAGAATTAATTTTTTCTGAAATAAAAAATCAAAATTCTTTATTATTAAATATATTAGATTTCCTTATGTGGTAATGTTTAAGAGCACTATGCGAAGTTCCGCCTTCAAATGTCATCAGCCGTTTATGTCCACACTCAAAGATTTTATAATGAATTTTGGACTTCAATCTATTCATTGTTTGGGCACAACGGGCCAAGTGTGGAAGATGCCAATCAGAGTAAATGGGAGAGAGCCCAAAAAGAATACAATGGAATTCCAGTGATGTTGGACATTCAAGCTGGAGCTCCTGTTCTCATTTTCCCTGTGTCTGCCTCTTCGAAACACTTGTTTGTAGCAGATTTAGGACATTTGTCAGTCAAGAATTGTTTTGAAGAAGGAAATTCAAAGTCTCTCGCCTTTGACACCATTGACATTGAGTTGATCAACATGGATTTGTACACTGCTGAGATTCACAAGGACAAGCCATTGCCGGACGATGGACAAAAGTATTGGAAATTAGGGAATGACCACCACATTGAAACCATGCCAGGGCTCTCTGAACTCTTACGTGACAAATGTGCTTTGAAATTGAGAGCCAAGCGACTTCTGCGAGCCCCACCACTTCATAATGAAGCCAATTTGAGCGTTCAAGGAACTTTGTCAACTCTCTTTTGCGCACTTGATCCTGACAAATACAAAGTAATGGAATTGGATGGGTTAATGTTAATTAACTTACTGAAATTTTTTTATTTAAAGAAGGGTACCGTATAAGGATAGGGCTTCAGGCCCCACCCCTGGCGCCACCTCTTGCATCTCATTTTTTTCAATTGTATTTAACTTCTAAACGGTAAG
>VJMY01001267.1:0-15554 GCA_009869795.1 Neelides sp. FZ-2019 | reverse complement strand
TTATTTTAATTATGCTCAAAAAATTATAGAAATTATTTTTTATGTATAGTTCCTGCTGACGTAAGAATATTAGAAGCAAGCGGATTTAAAGTTGATAATTCCTCACTAACTGGAGAATCAGAGCCACAAAGGTTAAACAATTCAAAAACTGCATATATTTTTAAAAAAAACATAAGCGTTTAATACATTTATCAATATAACAATTCGATAATTAATAGATAATTATACTTATACTCCAAATTTATATATTTTCTATAGTCGAAATTCTCAATGTACAAATGACAATCCACTTGAGACAAAGAACTTGGCGTTTTTCTCGACTAATGCAGTTGAAGGCAATTAAATTCAATAAGAATAGATTGTTTTAAGAATTTAAAACTTTAAATAAGAAGCCAAAATTTTTTAACGTGATGATTTTAAAATTTAAAGGAACTGCGCGTGGTTTGGTGATCCGCTGTGGTGACAACACTGTGATTGGCCGAATCGCCGGTTTGGTTTCAAATCTTGAGCAAGGGGAAACAACTCTTTCTATAGAAATCCATCATTTCATCCACATTATCACCGTGGTGGCGGTATTCCTTGGAATTGGTCTACTTGTTACTTCAATCGCCTTGGGATATCATTGGTTAGATGCTGTGATTTTCTTAATTGGAATTATCGTCGCTTGGGTGCCTGAAGGTCTCCTGGCAACTGTCACCGTCTGTCTTACACTCACAGCTAAAAGAATGGCAGAGAAAAATTGTCTCGTCAAAAATCTTGAGGCTGTGGAAACTCTCGGTTTGACCAATATATTTTAATATAAATTAAATCAAGTTATTAAAATTACAATCAATTATAATTAAAATTAATTGTTTACAATTAAAACTAATTAGTCAAAAAATATTACTATTTTTTACAATTATAGTTAATTTAAAAATCAAATAATTATAAATTATAAAACTCATTTTAATTATGAAAATTATATTTTAATAATTTGATATTAGGATCAACTTCTTGTATTTGCTCGGACAAAACGGGAACCTTGACTCAAAACCGCATGACAGTTTCTCACATGTGGTTCAATAACAAAATTGTTGAGACGGACACGACGGAAAATCAATCTGGTCTTGATTTTGACAAGTCAAGTGTAGAGTTTGAGGTAAGGTGGGAATATTGAGTTTCTGGCGGGGATATTGGTGCTATTATACTTTAGCTTGCTATATAACGTTTCTTACGGGAATCGAATTCTCAGGTGAATAGATGTAAAAAGTTTTGCTCTGGTATTTAACTGTTTAATTTCGGACATAGTGAAGTTAAGAAACAACAGTGAAAGAAACATCAATAGATACAGTTAATCAAGAGTGAAGTGAAGGTTGTGCTAACGATTAAAAGAAAGCAGCGATTTCCGAAAAATATTGCAAACAACTTGATGATCACAGGAGTCAAAGAAGAACCAAATAAAACTGAAGAGCTATTTGAGGAAAAAGTATGTGAAATGATTAAAACAGAGCTCGGAATAAATAAAGGATGACATTGTGATTCGTAACATTTACCGGATGAGAACCAACGGAAGAGGACCACGAATGGTAAGAATGTCACTCCTTCTTGAAAAACAAAAAAGATTATCCTCGATAAAAGGAAGAACAGAAGGATGGAATGTCTTTCAGGAAAGAACCTTCTGGCAACGCTCGTCTAGAAAAGCACTTATAAAGAAAAAAGACTAATTGGCACAAATCCACCAAGGTCTGAGATACAAATTGAGGAATGATCAAAAGCATTCCAAGACCCCCAACAAGGAGGTCATCATTGGGAATTTGTGTGGGATAGGCATACCGTCAAGGAAGTCCAAAAAAAGTAATTTCCATACAACTCGGAACAACTAATGACACGATTACGGATTCCGAAATGAAACTCAAAATGATGTATAGGGACATAAGTGGGTTTAATCAATTTAATAAATTAAGTGGTCTAGGCTCTTTAATAGTAAATAAAAAAGATTTAGTTATTATTTGACATGGTATACTATTGAAATTAAGGTTCCTAATTATTTAAGCAATTATGAATTTATCGAAGAAATAAATAAAAGGAAGAGCAAGTGGTGAAATTATGATAATTTATAATTAAATATAAGAAAATATTTTATTTTATATGCATATCAGTTACGGAATTTCAGAATCATTCGGAATGGAATGGAATAAACCAGATTCCATTCTGTTCCATTTCATTCCAAAAAATTTCAGAATATCCCATTTCATTCGGAGCTTTAGTACTCAGTGTAAAATACTATGAAAAACTTTGTTCTAGACTAAAAGTCTGTTCAACTGGGCCTAGGCCTGCAAAACGACATCTTAAATGAATAAAACCTTATTTCTATACTATAATGCTTGTTTGCTACAAAATATGCTTGATATATAATGTTTTAAATCTAGGCATTATCACGTGTGGCAGCCTTGTGCAGCCGCGCCGAGTTCAAACCCGGCCAACAAAAAGTTCCAATTATGAAAAGAGAAGTGAACGGAGACGCGTCTGAAGCGGCAATTTTAAAAAGCATGGAAATTGCTTTAGGCGATCTTGTCAAATATCGGGCAGAGAATAAGAAACTCGCTGAAATTCCATTTAATTCTTCCAACAAATATCAAGTCTCAATTCATCAGAATAATACTGATCCATGTTACAGGCTAGTCATGAAGGTCTGTCTCAATATACCCATTTATTCCTTTCAAAATTTAACTATTTTTTCAATATTGCGGTTAATTTGAAAGGGTGCGCCTGAACGAATTCTGGAAAGATGCTCAACGATCTTTATTGATGGAAAAGACAAAGTGTTGGACGATGAAATGAAAGATGCTTTTCAAAAGGCTTATATGGAGTTGGGAGTATTGGGAGAACGAGTTTTAGGTTTTTATTTAATTTAACATACCTAACTAATCAATTTTATTAAAAGTAAAATTAATAGTTTATGAAGTTACAATACAGCATACTTTTAAAATGAAGCATTTTTGAATATTAAGGATTTTGTGATTTATCACTTCCATCCGATAAATTCCCACGCGGTTACATTTTTGACGCTGAAAAAGAAAACTTCCCACTTGAGGGACTCAGGTTTGTTGGACTCATTTCGATGATTGACCCTCCAAGAGCTACTGTTCCGGACGCCGTTGCTAAATGTCGATCCGCTGGAATTAAGTATGCATTTTATTTAACTTATTTGATTAATAACTCACAATTATTGATTAGAGTAGAAAATTCTTGTGATTTCAAATTTTGTTACCTTTAGAGTTGTCATGATTACTGGTGATCATCCCATCACTGCCAAAGCCATTGCCAAATCAGTTGGAATATTTTCTGCTGGTAAATTTGAATTTCTAACAATATTATTTAAAACGTAGATACAAATTATGTTCATATTATAACAAATTAATTGACTATAAAGTTTTAGGCTTGTAATTATAATCGATAATACAATAATTATAATATTAAATTGAGAAAAGGTAAATTATCAATTCAGATACCGAGACCGTTGAAGACATTGCTGAACGTCTGAACATAGGAATTGATGAAGTTGATCAGAGCACAGTGACGGGTGCTGTAATTCACGGCTCGGAATTAAAAGATTTAGAAGCTGATGAACTTGACTATGCCTTGGGACATTACAAGGAAATTGTATTTGCCCGAACATCTCCGCAACAAAAACTCATTATCACCGAAGCATTTCAAAAGCGTGGAGAAATCGTGGCTGTGACCGGAGATGGTGTCAATGATTCGCCTGCCTTAAAAAAAGCAGACATTGGTAAAAAAAAAAAGATATTCGCAGAATTTAATCTCGACTTTAATTTTACTTTTAAGCAATTAGCAATTTAGCATTAATAATAGCGTTGCAGCACTTAATTATAGCATCTTTATTGTTGTTTGTTTATTAAATAATTTTCTGAAAATGGCAATTATGTATTTAAGGTGTCGCCATGGGAATAACTGGTTCGGATGTCTCCAAACAAGCAGCCGATATGATTTTACTTGATGATAATTTTGCAACTATTGTAACTGGAGTCGAAGAAGGGCGTTTAATTTTTGACAATTTGAAAAAGTCCATTGCCTACACATTGACTTCCAAGATCCCCGAAGTGAGTCCTTTCCTTTGTTTCATCCTCTTCAACATTCCTCTGGCCTTGGGAACAATCACCATTCTTTGCATCGATCTTGGAACGGACATGGTTCCCGCCATTTCCCTCGCTTATGAAAAAGCTGAATCTGACATTATGAAGAGAATGCCAAGAAATGCCAAATACGATCGCCTTGTCAACGAAAGGTTTTATCAATACAATTACTGAATATTGAAAATAAATTCAAATTTATTTAAAAAGTTAAATTCGGTAAATTATAAAATTAATTGATATTTGAAGTTTCTCGCATTTTTAATAATTTTTGAATTCTTTAGACTCATATCAGTTGCTTATGGACAAATCGGGACAATTCAAGCTGCAGCAGGTTTCTTTGTATATTTTGTCATCATGGCTGAAAATGGGTTTATGCCCCAAGACCTTTATGGGATTAGGAAACGTTGGGACTCGCGAGCAGTCAATGATCTCACAGATTCCTTTGGACAAGATTGGGTAATTTACCTTGTTCATTAAAAACTCCAGTTTATACTACAATGAATGAGAATAAGAGCAAACATTTTAAATGGCAATTAAATCAAAGAATCTCATTGGCATTTCTAATTTAAAGACTTACTACGATCGCAAGAGGCTGGAGTACACGTGTCACACGGCGTTCTTCGTGGCGATTGTTATTGTTCAATGGGCAGATGGTAATTAGCTTCATTGATAAAACTAGAAATTGCAGTTTGATGAATAGGAATTTGTTTAGTACAATATTTACTGAGCATTTAAATTTTAGATGTTATTTAAATGCTAAATTTTATTTAAATTTTCAGTGATCATTTGCAAAACTCGAAGGATTTCACTCTTTGAACAAGGAATGGAGTGAGTTTAGCTTAATAGGCCGTTTAGCGATAATTAGCATCGTTAAACTCAATTCATGAACCTTTTAAAGAAATTAGAGCATCTAACAATGAAAGGAATTTCATTAAAATAATTTTCTTTGTTATTCTTTCAGCAACCACGTCTTGAATTTTGGGCTTTTCTTCGAGACGGCAGTAGCGGCTTTTCTCATGTACACCCCAGGGATGGATATTGCTCTCAAAATGCAACCACTGAAGTGAATTCTCATATTAAATATATTACAAAAATGAAATTATTGAAGAACAAGAAAAATTGAACGTTTAAATGCTTCGTTTAGGATCAACTGGTGGATTCCTCCAATGCCTTTTGCAGTTCTCATTTGGGTCTATGATGAAGTGAGGAGATACATTTTGAGGAAAAATCCAGGCGGATGGTGTGAATTAGAAACTTATTACTAAAATGCCTCTTTACAATTTCGAAGCCAAAATAATATAGTTAAAATAAAATCAAATTAAGATTATAATCGACTAATTTTATTTCATTTTTCTTAATGAATTGATTCCATAACTAAATGATGAAAAAATAACAAAATTTCGCCCAAACAACTTGGAAGAAAAATCAAAAGTATTATTACTTAACTTAAATGGGTTTCTTAAAGATTTAATTTTAATAAATTTCTATAATTCAATATATTTATCATCCCAAATATGAATTAAAGATAAACTCAACATTGAAATGTGAATTAATATTTATCATTATATGCTGTTTGAGGAGTGAGGAGCATCTACATTTCAATGTTATTGAGTATGTAGGAACTCATACCTACTTCATGCAAAATATTTATCATATAATTTTTAAAATTCATATATTAACAATATTATTTAAAATATTCTAATGTTTTCAGTATATATGATAAGATATTCCATTATTGTTATTCTAATATGTAAACATTATAAATATGTATGGATATCTATACTAATATATTAAAATATGCTATGATAATTGTAATATTGTTATAATATAGATTATAAAGAAATGATGAATCGATTTCTAATGATAAATATATGTGAATTATATTAAATATACATTCATATATAAATCTATCATATATAAAGTAAAAAGTTTAAGCCAAGATAATATTTTTATGATATATCATATAATTCATTTTTAAAGATAACGAGGTCATATGAATGCATAGAATGACATGAAGTATAGTTATGAGTTGCTTCCCATTCATTCACATTGAAATGTACATGTTCCTCACTCCTCAAGTAAGACATGTACAATACAAGATCGAAATTCGATTTTAAGAAAATCAAACTTTCAGATTTTCATTTGAAGATAGGGTCCCCCTGTGGTAAAAATTTTGGAAATTTCAATTTTTTTTTAATTTATAACTTTAACAAAAAGTTATTATGCGATAACAAGTTATTTAATGGTACTTTAAGTAGTCAGATATGTCAAATAGCTGTTCGCGAGCTACATGCTGAGAGCCTCCATTGTTAGTATAATAAGAAAATTTTTCAAATAATTTTTCTTTTGTATGAGTTCTTATGAGATAAACTACATTTTGATAAAAACCATAACTCTTGTTACAAAAATAGCATTTATATGGCATTTCGCGTCTGTGGATTATCATGTGTGATGCCAGGGAACTTGATCGACTAAAAGTTTGACCAAACATTACATATTTAAAGGGTTTTTCTCCTGTGTGCATTCTAACGTGATACTTCAATGATGGACTTTTCAATGACAAAAATTACACATTTCATAATCATCTTTATCTTCAATAAAATGAAATTCATTGATGGCTTTTAAATGGTCAATTTGCGTAAATTTCATTCCACAGGAACATTTAAATGGTTTTTCTTTCATTCATTTTCAATCATTTCAGAGCATTCAAATTGTCTTTGTTATGCAACCTTTCATGCAATCTACCCACCCCTATCCTACTGACGTATTACGTAAATGAAGCCTTACATTCATCTAGATTTACATTATATGTGAAAAAATATTATGACGGGGTTATAAAAGACATTGGTATGTAATGGTTGCGAATCATTGCGCCCGGGAATCATCTCAGCCTTTTCAAGAGAGCCTTCTTCAGAATCAGATTCAGAAGAGATAATTTGTATTAGAGCTTAAAATTAGTTGTTGTTTCCAAATTAGCTAAAGAGAGATTTTAAATTATTAAGTATAAAATGTCAATAAATGATGGAGAAAAGCAGCTGGAAACATTGTCGAATCGCTTTGACCGGACGTATGAGGAATTTCAATCTATTGTAGACTCAGACTCGACAACTGCAATCCAGGTTAACATTAACTCAATATTAATTCATTTAATTTATTTATTCTCGGATAAACGCACTGTTACTTAATTGCTTTAATATAAATATTCATTAAAATCTAATTCACCAATTTTTTGCATTTTTGTTAATTCTTTATTATTTAATTCTTATCTATAGTTAATAATTCGTGATTTCATCTTTTGTAAACAATAGTAAACATGATTTGTATTCTCGAATTTGCAAATAATAGCTTATCTAATTAAATTCCACACAGGTTAAATTTCACCGTGTGCGTGTTGGAAGTTGAAAAATAAAATTGAAATTTCTAATTTTAATAATTTTCAATATTTAAATATGTCCGCAGACGAGGATTGACTCGTGTATCAAGACTCTCGAAGAACTCACAGAAACTGTCTCGGCCCTTGACATGTTCAGCGCCAACGAGTCGTACGAGGAGGTCAACGTTGAAGAGCTCAAATTTCTCCTTCTCCCTTCCATGCTTGGGACACTCTGGCTTTTGAAGACGGCGGACGATCGACGGGAAGTTTGCCAAATAGCTCAAACCTACTTTCAAGATTACATCCAGCGCTTGGTCGACTACGGGATTATCCCTTCAGCTCCTCGACTCATCCAAGAAGACTCCAATAAGCGGAGTCCTCAAGAACAACGAGAGTACAAAATAGCCAAGCTTAAAGAGACTAAGCTTCTTGAGGCTCAAATCAAACGCTGCCAAGAAATGAAGCGGGTAATTACAAGTTAAAAATTAGAAAATGCTACTAAATTAATTACAAATTATTACATATTTCAATTTTCTGATTTATTCTATTTATCAATTTATCAGGGTCTTTAGCTTTGTTTAATCAAAAATTACAAAATTTATTAAATTAACCTTAGTTATAATAGTTAGTTTATTAAGCCTATTGAGCTTTGTCATTGTTTCATATCTTGTCATTTTAAATTAAATTTTTTAATGTGACGTTTAGTCGGGCCACGTGATGGATCCAGATCTTGTCCAGGAGTTGGCCCTTGCCACTCTTCGTAGAGCTTCCAATGGAGCAGAGACTGACCTGGAAGGGCTTTTGAGAGAAATCCAAATGCTCGACTATGCCGATCTGCATAGAGGAACCGGAGAAGCGAAGAAGCCAGAAGCTGCGAGGAAGCCAATTCAAACCTTCATCATCACCCGGACCGACGCCCAGAAAAAGATCTACGGAGCTGGCTACCCCGCCCTCCCCATTTACACCGTCGAAGAGCTCCGGAAGCAGCGAGAAGAGAGCGGAGACTGGCCGAGTGGAAATGCGCCTTCGGCTCCACCGCCGCCTCAGCCTGAGGAACAAGAATCGCTTGAACAAACGGACGACCCGGAATATCTCGCCAACCAAAGAGCCAAAGATGACTACAAGGACACTCATAGAACTGGATGGGGAAATAGAGCCAATAGGAGCTAATTAGAGGATATGCCACTTATTTTTTGTTCAAATGGATTTAAAAAAATCTTATCCTGATTATTTATCTATGTACCTACCTAATTCCATATCATTTATGTATGTGATTAACGAAGAAAGGAGAGAAGAAAAGATTTGAGCTAAAAAGCATATTTAAACTAGAAATGATTTTGTCATCACTCTTCCCTATTACGTTTATTTTTAACATTCAAACTCACGATCCATTTCAAAGATCATAACATCACATGAAATTTTTAATTTATAATAGTAAATGAATCATTTGCTTTTTTAAATAATATCGAAATCTTAAATTAGCAAAAGAATTGCGAAATTGATTAGCCTTTATAACTCATTGTTAGTAGAATTCTGAATAATTCTTATCCAAATCACCTCCGAGTCTTCATGAAAACAAGGCGCTGAAAATAAAAGGTTGAATAAATGTAAGTGACAAAAATATCAGATAAATAAACTAAAATTTTAAATTGTTTTTTTATCAATTTTAAATAGGTATAATCTAGTAAATTAGTTTGCACCCTCATAAGGGCTTGAATGAATTTCGTCTTTGAAAGCTTCATATAGTTCAAATGTTTCAGGACATTCACCATCGGGATAAATTCTTGAAAATTTGAATTTCACTTCTTTCAATGTAGGGAATTTTGCAAATAACATTTAAACTGCGGGAAAATCAAAAATATCCATTTCAATAAATCCATTGTAATCTTCTTGGTATTTCGATTCGAAGGTAATGTGAAGGACATCAATAGCTATGCAACAATGCAAAAAGGTTGCGAAAAAAGAAAGTGACATTGAAAGCGAAACTCAGGCCAAACGCTTTAAATCTTTGGGAAATTCTTTTCTGACCGGTCTTACCTAAAAATACACTTTTGATTATTCACAAAGAAAAAGATTCAAATGTTTATTTTGTTCAAAGGGATTTCATTTTCAGCGGAGCCTTCAAAACCACATGCAGTCGCACACAAAAGAAAAACCTTTCAAGTGTCAAATTTTGAAAGAAATTATTTGGACGAATTGACCGGTTTAAAGTTCACATGAAATTACAACACACATCTACTAAAACTTACATTCACGCATGTGAAATATTCAATAAAGCCTTTACGGACAATATGACAATATGATCATATGAGTATTCACGAGGGTGAATTTCCATTTGAATGTCGAATTTGCAAAAGAATGTTTGGTCTGAATAAACTGCTCAACGCCCATTTGAAATTATTTCACAAAGAAATTCAAATTGTAAATTCTACAATTTCCAAACCTAAAACGATAAAGAAGGGAAATTTGACTAAATAAATCTTTGAAGAAAGAGAAATTAAGGAAGGGGAACTAATTTGCCAATTACCTCCTTGTACTGAACAAATTTTGTATCAAGATAATTTAATAAAAACATTTGAAACAGCCAAATCACAACAATTTATTATAAGTAGTATGATTACATTAATAACAACTGCCTACTTACTTATTATAGGATAAATTACATATAACTTTTTATTAATTTATATAAGCTATTTAAACTAAATTTCCTCATATTTTATTATAATTTTAAATTTAAAAACATCGATTTTGAATTGTAAAGACGAACCTGGCGAGGAAATTTACATTTTTTCAAGATTGATTGAATTGGTAATCTTTTAACGAGTTTTGTTTGAAAGTCTTTTTATTCAAAATTAAGTTAAATTTCTGCCAAATATTTTATACAAATAAACAATAAATGATGCTCATACTATATAAGCTATAATAAAATATTTAGATAATTTATTATTATTATATTTTATATTATAAATAATAAATTTTATTTATATGTTTGAATTTGTATTATATAATTTAAGTTTCCTAAAAAGTAATGTTGAAATAAAAGTATTAAAAATAATAATAAAAGCCTTTTACTTCCATGTAAAAAATGAGGAGAAAATTGATTTGCATTTAAGCTACTCATTAAGAACAATTAATGTTTAATGAAATTCAATAAAGATCTTCAATTCCCTTGTGTAGCGGAAAATGAGTATTTAGTGACAAGTTTTTTATAATACAATAATATCCTGTCAAGACATATTTTAACAAAGGTGAATCAAATTTCTAAATAAGATGGTTTCAACGACGACGTCCAAATCTAAGGAAAACGTGATCCATGTCTTGTCGTTTCACTCCATTCTCCATGTGACCCCTATCTGGAAATCCTGAATATACAAAGAGAAAAATCATTCTATTATTTCTCTATTATCCAACCAATCTTTTTCACACATACATTTCATACATATTTTCAGATGTGCGTAAAGTATAGTTTATTTTAGTTTAAAAGATGTGGGTATTTTATTTTGAACCAACCTTGGTATTGTTCTGCCGCGGCAACGTAATTTGCCAGGATGCTGCAGATCTGTCGGATTTGCGGATTGCTCCCTTCAAGGTCCTCACGACTGCACTCTGCTGGAATGGAAAACACATAGGCGTGTGTGGTCACCGTGAGGACGGCCAAAGCCACGACGATCATTAATCCAATTGTCGACTTCATATTTGAGTTCTACAATAAAAAGCTCAATTATTTCAAAATTGCTAAAAAGAATTCCGCCTTCTTGAAACACTTCCATTAAGTACTTCCGAAATAAATTCCAATTTAAAGGTATAGATATAGGGCCATAGGTCACTCGGGCCACTCCATTCATAATTGAAAGTATATTTGCAATTTGCAAACAGCTCAGAGCAGAACTTCTGTTACAAAAGAAATTGCAGAATGCTTCAACTGGACTCTGTAGGTATACTCTATTGGTATACCTACATATAGGTATATACAGTAATTTTTGTCCGTAGTGCAGTACGTAATTTATTGTGGAAGCACTCACATGCACATCTAGGTATGAACTCAAATTCACACATACATGCATATGTATACACATACCTATAGCATATAGGTTAGTGCTTGTAGTTGAATTATTCATGTAAAATTTACATATACGTTACGTATTATATTTATAATTTACGTTTGTATTTAATACAAACCCATTTCTTCGTGAAAGATGACAAAGACCCCATCCCTACAAATTGCACATTTGATCTAACTTCTTTGACATGTAATAGGATTTTCTATTCATTTCAATCACTTTCATTCAAGTTTCAGAACATGTATGTCTGGGGCATGCATCTGTATGAGTTGAGGCTCTCAAGGGAATGAAGTCTTTTCCAAATGGCATCCATTAAACAGAATTAGAGGAATTTAGAGGAACAAGTCCATTTCTCTCAATCTATTTCTATTCAATGGCCAAGAGCAAGAACCCAAGATAATGGATGAGCTCCGTTGGAGTTGAAAAACCTTTTTCAAGTGCTAAAAGTTTTCCATTCCCCCAATCTTTTAAACGCGCATTCACTGACGGTGAAAGACGGAGAAAGTTGAAAATGGCAAATGGGAATTAATGGCAGGAGGAAGTCAAGTACTTAACTAAGTAGATCATAAGACTGAAGCTGACAAATTTTTTAAACCCATGTAAGTCTTGTATTTCTCAAGTCTTAAGAAATTACATTAAAAAATAAAAATTTAATAAGCCCAGGTAAGCCATCTCATATTTTACCTTTGAAATTTAATTAGAAAGCGTTTTAAATTTTAAAAGGAGATTAAGCTCTTAGCTATAAAACTAAGGAAATTAATATTTAAAAGCTCTTTCACTTCCGAAAAGCTTAGAGGTTTTAACTTTAATGATCCTCCTACTCAATGTGAGAATCTCACAATGAGTATCATGCATTCATGCATGTAAGTTCAATTGTTTTTCAAGTTTCTTGGGTTGAGAGAAGCTGGGTTTAAAGGGTCTGAATAGGCTTAATGAAAATGAATGAATTTCTCTATTAATTAAATTCGCAATTGATGGGATGTGGGAGGGGAATTCAATAGGGTAGAATCCAACAGGTGTTCTGGGAATCGAACTTTCTCCATTTTGATTCATTATGTCATTATTCTCATTTAATTATAATTTATATTACATAATGAAACATATGTGGAATTCTACGCATCAACCTATGAATAATTGAGAATCTGAACCAAAAGGCAATTTGAATGAAGGAAATGGCTAGCTAATGGAAAATCTTTGGTTTTAAATCCGTTGGAGTCTTTTAGAGGAATTAGTAAGAAGGGTAAAAGGACCAATTTTGCCATTAAACCTGACGGCTCTCCAAAGTTCATTCTTTATTCAAATGCTGGAGAGTGGAAAGTAATTTCAAAGGGCTTTGTGAATATTGTGAATGATATTCACTCTTGAGCAAACAGAGCTATTGGACATTCGCCGTACTGTTGTGAATCTAACAGCTCTAACATGAAGTGAAACTGGTGAATCTGCTTAATGATTATGATTATTGCCTATAGAGTAGCCTCAGAATCGGCTTCGGTGCTTTCCTGCTTTCACCCCCACAAACATTTATTCCTATCTATTTGAGTGAAAGTCCTGAGATGCTGAAATCCTTAGAAAACCTTTCACAGTTAAGAATCTCTACAGGATAAGAAAATGAACTAAACCTTTGAATATTGAACAAAATTAAATAACAAATTAATAAATAAGTAGTAAATAATTTTACGTAATTTACTATAAATCGTGTAAAAGTTAGTAAATGAAAATATTAATTTCTTGATAATTTTTGACAAATGCTAATAAATGATGATTTTTTTAAATTTTAATTAAATAGTTGGGAACTGGTTAAGAATAAGGTAATTGGTGAAATTGCCGTTTTATTTGCTAAATAAATTTAATTATCTATTGCCTACTACTCATGTTAAAAAATAGGTATATTATATGAACTTTTATAATTGAAGTTCTCTTATTTGTTCTTAATAAATATTTATTGTTTATATTTATAATCTCTCAGCATTTATTTGATTCCTATTGAGCATCATAACAATGTTAAGAGATTTTAAATACTTCGTATTGTTCGTATAATTCTATATGTACATATATGTAGCTATTATACTTTCTTGAGTTACTTACTTGAGAGACGAGTTGTAGTCAAGATGGAATAAGACAAAGTTCCGTGAATGTTCTTTGACTGCGGCGGAATTTCCCCCTTATATACACACGTTTTTGTCCGAAGGTTGGAAACTTCGCCCACGTTAACGTTGAATGGAGGGAGAAAGCGCCGACGCTGGCGTTGTTCGTCTCTTTCACCCCCGCTCGTTCCTCGTTTCCGCCCCCCGCAGGAAATCATTTGGTAAACGAGATTGATGTCACGCTGATGTCACCAAGAGAAAGACACCCTCAATGACTCCCTCAACTGATTAAACACAAAACTAAATGATTTCCAAGTCAACATGGCCAAATTCCCTCGTTGACCATAAGAAAACTCATGTCTTTTAGAGAGATCCGAGATGAAATTTCTTTATTACTTTGGTCATTTGTTCACCTTAGATTGTTGGAGACCACGGACATCTCTTTATTTTATATATATTTACATTTACATCTTTCATTTACTACATCTATTTTCATCTTTATAACGAAAAACAAAATGCTAATAAAAGCTATGATACTAATAATAATTAGTAAGTAATAGTTGTAAATATGATAAATACAATAATGAAATGATGATAGATTTATGTACAAATTTTATATTATAAAACAATCTATTTAACACGCAAATGGATGTTTTAAACATCGAATCGGACATAAAAAGGAAATTATGAATTATCCGCTATTCTTAAATATAAATATAAATACATATCTACATAATCATTTTAGTTTTATTTTTTATACATAGGTACATGTTTAGAATATGAAAGTTTTGAACCTCCTTGCCTCTTTTCTTTAAGTTTATTTTATTATTTGTTTATTGGAACTTCTAAATATGTTATATTATATAGATATATGTATGATGAAAGAAATCGACACAAGATCATTTTGATATTTTTGATGAAAAGTTCATTTTTGCAAATGCTTTAATGTTCTTTTTATCGTTCGCACTTTTCACTACGTGTTATGTAGATTAATGTAGATGTATGAGACATGCAAGCCCATCCTCATTTCCCCACAACGCCATCAAGGCACAAGGAATCTCCGGTCCATATTAAGCTCTAAAACGTCCTTCATTTATACATCATTTAAATTTTTTGTTTATTAAATATCATTAACTAATGCAAAAGTCTATATACTCTATTCAATTAATAATATTCAACTTTTGCTTAATCTCACCAATTACATTTTGAAATTTATTTTCATTTTAACTTTAGTATAAATAAAAATGTATGTGTAAATACAGTTTAAGTTTATTTTTTAATTTAAGTTTTTGCTATATAACTGTTAATCAAAGTGTTAATTATTAGATACTCATAAGAGTAATATACTCAGATTGACATTTGATTCAAAAACTTGGGAAAATCTATTTACTTCTTTGTCTAAAAATGTTCATCTTATTTATATATATTTATAGTAAAAGCTTTTATTTGATTAATTCTTTTTTTGAATTATAAGCAATTACGACAATTGTGAATACAGCTATTGTCATTCTTAAAATGTTATATGTAATTGAAATTTGTGGTTGTGCCAATGAAAAAATGTTGAAATCTGTTGAAAATTCTTTTAAAAGCATTGCTTGCTTGCTTCTAATTCGAAATGAATATTTATTTTTTGTAACATGAAAAACACATTAGGATGGTTGAATGTAAAAACTTGTATCTAAAATCCACTCCTGTTTTTATTCACAAAATACAAACTTCTAAATTATCTGATATCTCCTAGTTATTTCAATCTATGTTAACAACCATTCTTAAAGTGCACAATCAAGAAACAACTGAAACAAGAAGAAAATCCAATATACACCAATCCCAATCCATTAAACCAAACAATAGTTTGGGAAATAAATCTCTGTTTTAACTGGACCAAAGTTATGGAATGAAGTAA
>VJMY01001266.1:0-15603 GCA_009869795.1 Neelides sp. FZ-2019 | reverse complement strand
TATAATTTATTTATGTATTAAAAATATTAATGATCAAATGTTGTTTAAAGACAACAAAAATCCAAACTCCCATCCCTATTTTGCCTCATTTCTACATATATGTAGCTACGTTACCTAGGTTACAAAGGAACAAAAAATTGGTACGTCAAGACATCAAAAGAAAGTGTGTTCATAAATAGGTATATTACATTCTTACAAATCAATGAAAATGAAGAAAAAAATCATACTTGAAACGTTTTGACGATGAATATGATTAACCATGTGTACACAGCATCCTTTTGTGTGCTGAAGATCGGTTATTTTATTGATAATAAGTATTTATTATTAGATTTCTCTCATTTGAAACAAAAACTAGCTAACTATTATTAATTACAGATTGGCAACATAGATTCTGTCACGGATTATTAGGTAGATAGGTAGTAATATGTATAAAAATGTACATTCGAATATTAAACTAAAAATATTTAGAGATTCATTTCATTACAATAATGTTAATAATGAAATATGAATATGTGAATCATTTTCTTTACACATACACTAGGTATGTAAAATTTAAACCTAACATTATTTATTGTCAGTGTGCGAACTCTGAGGACATTGACATGTTATGAGTCATCGTCAATCTTCAAAGGCCACACTTACAATGACTCATCAAATTGGTCATCGCGATTCATGCCGAGTCATAACGACTGCATTGACCAACCTGGCTTCAATTCTAGTCGAAAAATGCAACCATGATCATTACAAACCCCCAGGTGTTCTCTGAAAAGTGATGCATGCGAAGTTGTCTTTTGCCAATTTGCGAATCTTGAATTACTTCTTCATCGACGAAGTGCACAATCGGTATGTTTTCGGCAATCATTAGCTCCCCTTGAACACTGACAAAACGGATTCGTGGTTCCATTAAATTATTTGAATAAAAAGGGAGAATCTCGTCTTTTGCCCGATTTCGCTGCTCGTGGGAATGAGAGGCCAAAATGGGGAAATTGTCGTAAGAACGAAATGTATGAGAATTACATGAATCGGAAATAATCATCTGGAAAATGGAAGACGGGAAAGTGGAGGAATACAGGGATTCTGTTCCTTATAAAGGTATAATGGAATTCAAGCGAATGGCTACATATCCTGATCGATCAACTATTCTTTCGATTGCAAAGGTCAAGAGAAGACTGATTGAACGATTCATAGAAGATTTAATGAATGGGGTCAAATGGTGCGCTTATTGTGGAAAATCTCTTACTAATCCTTTGAGCTGTTCAAAATGCTATTCGAAGATCTAGAAAAGTGCCAACTTTCTCACTGGAAATTACATAAGCTCGTTAGTGACACTCATGTATTAATAAGTATTACTTTTCTAGGGCGTAATTTTCTGTATCAATGAATTAATTTTGATTAACTTGGATTTGAATATATTTCTCTCTTTTACTTGAATTTAATATAAAATTATTAATAATTCTAATTAATTGCTGCATTTTATCAATTTTTATGTAATTTTTTTTCAAAATTTTACTTGTAATTACAAATAAATTTAAATAATATAATATCTCATCAATTTACTTATTTTCAAATATAATATATATTTTTAAGGCTTGTCATTCTCATTGTGACCATAAATTAGTAAATTATCATTTACAAATAGGTAACACTTTTTAATAGTACTTCAAAACAAGGACTAGAAATCTAAAAAATCAAGCTTTGTTTGTTTAGGTATAGATGGAGTAGTAGGAAGCTCTTTGTGCACCACATTCCGTTTTCATTTTGGATCTTTTATTATTTTTATAACGGAATATTGTACTCCACGTGTTCGGAACCACGTGCTAATTAGCATATATGGGGAAAATAAATTTAATGGCTCATTAATAATATATGTTTATTAATTGATGTGTTCAAGTAGTCAATATTTGAATCCTAAATATTATTTCTAAATTTTAATTGCTATTATGTATTGCAATTTTTTGCATTAAACATGTACTGTAAATTAACTTAATTTTTAAATTAGCTTCTTTTTCGTTATTACTATCTTTTTCACATAATAATTTAATATTAGTAAATTAAAAATAGAAGTTTAAAATTTTTATCAAAAGCAAATGCGTTAATATCATAATTAATAGCGATTATATTTATTGCCCATATATGCTAATTAGCACGTTGTTCCAAACCACGTGAAGGATAACATTCCGTAATCCCACAATACCTAACAAATACCTAGCTCACCTTAAAGCATTCAACAGGAAATTCTAATTTAATTCTAATCCTGAATATAGAAATTCCATTGATGTTAATGAAAACCTTGAAATTCTTTTACCAGAATGAAATAAAATGAAACTTTCCACTAAATTAACATTTATTCAATATTGCCTTCTTGAAGAAAGAATAAAAGCAAAGTGATAATTCTTACTAAAATGACAATTTCAAAATTGGTATATAAACAAGCAAAGTTGAGTGAAGGATTAATATTAACCCTGTTAAAATTAATATATAAAAAATAAATAAATGTAAATTAAATTTGCTCGTATTACAAATTAAAATAGTGTATAAAGCTCAATAAAATGATAAATTAAAAAAGTTTTTAAATACAAATTATTATTACGAGAAAAAATTCTTTATTTTTCTTTAAAAAAAATTTTGTTAATAAAATAGTATTTAATTATTGGAATTAAAATAAAATAATTGCATTGTTCTCATTGATTAATTTTTTAAAAGGATTAGGATTCTTATCAGTTTTGTAAATTTTAATAGTCTTTTATAGACATGTATGTAATTAATTAAATAAGTGAATCATTTGAAACATTTGATTTTGAAAGTTCCAAATTCTGGTTGATTTGATTGCGGCTCATTCTCTTGGGCAAAGGAATATAATTCAATATACTTTTACACATTGCAAAAAACTCTCCTCTAAATCGACTCCCACATGAACAAAAAATGAAAAAATTGACTGTAGAATTAATTGTCATTAATAGATGGGCAAAGTTTGGCCAAAATGGATTGAATTCAATGTTCAAATACTCCACAACATCCAGAACAAGCCATGGAAAACTGCACAAAAGATAAACTACTACAACTGCGACTAACATTAAGGAAAATGAAGTTTCTCGTTTTTCCGAAGAACTCAATTCTTTCCTTTCTTTCTTTGCATTCGTTATCTATACAAATAAATCAAAAATGAGTTATTATAATAAAAATTCTTATTGAGAAGTGCATGGAATTTTTAAACTACTTAATAAGTGTAATATTAAACGATTCACTTTTGTATTTGTATGTATATATTCATGATTGAAATTAATAGTATTAAAATAAATATTTCTTACTGCATTCCAGATGATAATGTTGAGAATAAAAAGTGTGACGATAGGAAACAAATTCATGGTAAACAAATAACTCCAGAAAAAATAATATTTCCTATATGCGCAGTTCATCAAAAACTTTGTTGGTTTCATTTCAAATCTTAGAAATTCTCCTTTTGAGTTAATAACTTCATTTGTTTCGTATTCAAGCCATCTTGGAGCATTATAGGCGATTGAAAATATCAATAGAAAGATTGACAAACATTTTGCTTTTTTTCTACACCAAATGTCTTTCACTCGAAGGGGCCATTTAACAGCAATGAAACGATCAAATGAAACACCAATTGTAAAATATAATGAAGACGTGCTTGCTGAAATAGAATTAAATGCTTTAATTAGTATAAAATCATAAAATGTAGAATATCAGATTTAATTTATGTCAGCATATATAATATTATTTGCACGCATTTATAGCTGATTTTCTTACCAATGAAATTAATTGCACGAAGTTGAGGCCCAACTCTGGGTAAATAAACATTATTATAATCTTGGGCAATTTCAAAATAATAAAACACAGAGGCAAAACCAAAACGGAATAGTTTTGTCAACAAAAATACAAAATCGGAAATTGTGAGGCCCAATGTAATTATACTATACGTTGATTTCATCCGCGGTCTTATCAGAACAAAGAAACTAATTGCGTTTACAATTAGCCCTAAAATGGTAACCAAAAAGAGAATTCCACCCAAAGGAAATAAAGGAATATAAAATGGATTAAAGTCTTCATTTATTTCACTCTCGTTATTTTTATCACGGAAAGGGAATTCACTCACATTGAGGCCACTACGACTCTCATTGTAAAAATATTCCGTTAAACTGTCAAATAGCATTTCTTAACCTTAATTCACCACTTATTGGTTAAGAAATCAAATTCAATATTTAAGAAATGAAAATGCACATATTATTAAATGTAACGTCAATAATGTTTACTATTATACCTATTTTAATATTAATTAAATTGCAAGGACAAATTAGAAATTGTCTGAACATTGTAATTTATCCAGCAGAGTTAAAGATTAAGATTTCTATCTTCTTTTCAGTCTATGGAAAGTTTACGTCTGTGTTAATTGAAGTGAAAAATCAAGTTGAAAAACAAGTTATTTCAAGGTTTGCGTCATCTTCATCTCCTCACTTCTCTGGAACACTTGGACGAAAGGATGAATAAACGAATTATGCAAAATGCCATATATCTTTTCACGTCACGTACTCACATACAATCTCGAGTTAATTATGTTATTTTTTTGCATAGTTTATTAAATTTTCATATTGCAACTTTTTCTAAGCATTGTCGTATAATTTATAAATATTATTAAGTGAATCAGACAAGTGCACTTAAAAAAATCATAGGACAAAAAATGTTCAATGTGATATTTACTCAATAATTTTTTAAGTATTTAATAAGTATGCAGTAGTGCCAAACTACAAACTTAAATGTATCGTCCATGTATAAACATGTAATGAAACAATCTATGTAGTAGGTAAATATTTGTATTTAATTGTAATTGTTAGTTTTTATGAGTTATTATATGAATAATAAAATAAAGAATTCTTATGATATAATAAATATAAATGTCAATAAATAAAACCTACAATAATGCATTTACTTTATAGTTATTTGAATTTGAAGTTTTGAATGTAATTTAGAGATAAAATAAAATCATTTTTTTAAATTACAATAAGTGAATATTTATAATATACGTATTTTTACTTATGCATTTAACAATTTTAAAACAAACTGTTAATTTAGTTAATTTAACTGTTATCACTTTGTAATTTATAAATGAAAATAATATTTTTCTAGGAATTGGTACCTATCTACTTATACACTTAATATAGAAAAATATTGATCTCAGAATAAGGGCTTATTATTATTCATATATTTAATAATGACATTTCATTTGTATGTTGTGATTTAAATTAAGTTTTATCAAAAATTAAGTTTCATTAGTTGCATAAAAGAAATTGTATTTATAACCTTGAAAGTAAGTGAGCATTTCCTAGAAGAGACATTAGAGAGATCTGACCCATAAGAAAGAGGATTAAAAGTGGCCTCATAAAAATAATTTGAACTTTTTCCTCCTTCAAGTTGGTCCTTCCAAGTTCTCATACATTCAAAACTCGTCTTCCCCATAATTCCCCTCAACACTAAAATTTCCTTAGAATTTCCCATATACCATCGTTGTTTTATTATACACACTCATTTGTTTTTGTGCTTTTATCCGAAATAAGGCCTTTATATTATATATATATATATATATATATATACATTCTTCAATAGTATAAAAGTTGAATATTGTTTTTATCAAAGCATTCAATTCCACCTTACGATTTACTTAACTTTAGGAGTATGTATCACAGTATCATTTTCCGTTATTGGTAATGGTATTATATAATAAGAACAACAGGTTATTTACTGGATTTAAACTATTGTTTAAGTTTTTATGCAACTTGAGTATGTTTTAAAGGTTTTTCCTCATTTCTTGGAAAAGACTTATAGAACATAATATTGAATTCATTATCTACCTTCATAAAAAGCGTTAATGAGGAAATTTTACCCACAGTACCTTCATTGTGTTTCATTGACAAGAAGCTAAAAATAATTTAATTATCAACTATTTCCTATAATTAATAAATTCTTAAATATGTTCTAACTAGGTAATGTAGGTAAAGACTAACTAATTGTAAATAGACAATAATATAGACTGTAGAATAGACAATAAATGTCTTAATTATTATAAATCTAAATTATAATTCATAATATTGAGAGTGGACTGGTGAGATTAAAAAGATTTAAAAATGAAAAGTGTTGAAATAAGTGATACGAAGCTTGAACAAATTATTTATTTGGCGGCCACAGCTATTTTTATACTTTTATTTCCATTCCTCTTCATTTTCATTTTATTCCCGTTATATGGAGTTCGTTTTGTTATTTCCATCATTGGACCAATTTTGAATCCAAGACTTGAAACAATTGCAACATTTCGAACGTCAATTTGGTGCGAAGATGCATTAAATGAAAAACCTCTTGGAACCACCGCTGCAATTTGTGTATTTGACTCGACCCTTTCAATGCAAGAAATGACTATTGGCTTCACAAAGAAAATCCTTGGGAAGAAAAGTTCTTACGGGGATGAAATGTACACCGAAATGAAAATGCACATAGAGAAATTCCTCTCTTATTCATTTTGGGTCAAAGATTCTCAATTTGACCCAAATGACCATTACGAGTCTTTAGGAGAAGAAAAGATTTATGACGACCAACTTGTTCAAATTACTGATGAAATGGAGAGGACAAAATGGCCCAAAGGAAAATCCCCATGGAAAGCTGTACTTATTCCTAATTACTGCGAAAGAGACAAAGAAAATAAAAGAAACAAATCTGCAATTTTATTTTTGTGTCATCATTCAATTGCTGATGCAAGAGGCGTCCAGGCTGTTTTGCTCAATGAGTTGACTGACTTCAAAGAAATTAAACTTAAGGAGCGGGAAGGATTCAAATTCGGGACTTTGTTTAAACAAGTTTATGCTTTTGTTAAAGACAATGTTTTTCTTAATGATAAAAATTCATTTCGGATTGGCGAAAAGCTGTTGAGCAAGAAAAGGGATCTTTATTATTCACAAGAATTGATAGAGAGAAGCGAAATTGAGAAAATTGCACAAAAATATCAATTGTGCTTTTTGGGCGTTCAATCTGCCGCAATAGCTGGAGGATTGAGAAAATACATGGGAAGCAAAAATATAGAAATTCCAAATGTTTTGACAGTCATGTTTCCCTTTTCACATGAGGATCACGATGATAAGTTGAGCAATTATCAGTAAGTTATGAAATTAATAACTAAATACATTTTCGATATTTATAATTATAATCCAACGCAATGAGGGAAGAACCAATTTTTGAATTTCTTATCCTGACAATATGTATTAGTATTAAGTAATATTAGTGAAATTCCAAAGTGATCCAATATAAATAATTTAAGGAAAAAGTAAAAGTTATACGATGATATTCCTAAAGAGAGGATCACTCTCTGTATTATATAATTTATTGATTAATTGTGAAAAGATTTAACATATAATTTAAAAAGCCTTGAATTTTATTTCAGCACATATGTCAATCTGAGACTTCCAATTGGAACTGAAGAAAGACAACAACGTTTAATTTTGGCAAACAAAGATGTAGAAAACGAAATAAAATCGCTGAATTCGGAATCATATTTATGTATACTTAAATTAGTTGGAGGATTACCGGGACATTTAATCAAATTACTATTTCGAGTGGAAGGAGTGACCGGGACTTTTGTTACATTGACTGGGCCAAAATCACCAGTTTATTATAAAGGAAAGCAACTTGTTGATATTCGTCATTTTAACGGTCCTCTTCCTGGAAGCCACGGTAATTACATATATTGGAAGAGATTTGATTTGTTTCATCAATATTATTAAAATAAATCGTATAATTTTATTTTCATAATATATTTTACAGTTTAATTGCAAACATTTATCAATAAATAAACCATATTTAATTTATGAATGTTTTTATTTAACAGGATTGTATTTCTTAATGGCAGAATACTGTGGGAAAATTCGAATTGGAACGGGAATGAGTCATTCTTTTTCACAAAATAATGAAGATGCAAAACAACTTTCAAAGTTCATAATGGAAGAATTTATAGAGCTTAAAAAACTTTAATATAAACATAAATTAATTGTTTTTAAAATTACGAATTTAACATTTTACCACTTTTTTAGTTAATTTTATCATTGTTCTGAAAGACAAGTTACATAATTAAAAGTATCTAGTATCTATGAAATGTTATTGTTTATTTAAATCTTGATTTATTAAGATACTTAAATTTATCTCAAATTGCTATGTTGTAAGTATTTTATATTACATTTTTACATTAAAGGAATTAATGATTTTTTCGATTTCATTTTCAATGGCTATCTACATTAACATTGACATTTCAAATATAACAGTTGTAATTCGATTGTAATTTTTTATTTAATTAAAGTAAACTGAATTACTAAAAACCCGTGTACCTACGTAACATTACAAATAGATATTTATCACAGCGTTAAATATATACATCATTTTAAAGAAATGACAACAAAGTTTAATAAACATAAATACATAAACATAAATTAAGTAGGCAAAGTAGCATAGTATGGTATAATAATGAGATAAAAAATCAAATTATCTTTAAGTGTAAGTTAAGTACGTAATTTTCGCTATGACAATTTATATTACTGTTGAACATATCCAACTTATTTGTTTTTTATCAATGGAAATTATAGATTTGAGTAATTTACACAAATAAATTAATGCTTTTTAAAATTTATGCTATCTATGCGAGCTAGAAAAATCAGTAATTAATCCTTCAGATAGACTATGCTTCTATATGATTTTATCTTTTGTACTTTGACTTATGAATTATTTAGTGTTACAATGTAATTAATGTTAAATATAACAATATATTCATGAAGTAAGAATTTAAGGCATTTAAATTGACATATTTATATACTTTATGTCTCTTAACCATCAAGCACACATGGGTTAAAGCATGATATAACAATTTTGTGTATTGGGCAATGTCAGTGAATACTTAGAAAACAGCCAATATGCCAATATCAAAATTAGTTGCTCATATTGACTATGTGAAATATTGCCATTTAAATTTACTAATAATTTAATTTAAAATGGAGCGTAATTTTTTACTTCGAATTACAATTGCCACTAATTTTATCACACTTGCTAGCGTGTATGTTTTCATATATTCAGGAAATTCCAATGTGCCTGAACATTCGCCAATTAATAACAGCAAATCTTTCACATTAACTGAGGATGAACTACTAAAATTAATAAGAACTAATATAAAGATGGAAAATCAAGCTCTACAACAACAACAACAAAATTTTTCAAAGGAAATCTCAAGCGAAGCTGAAAAACATAGAAAGTACTATAAAGAAATTCCCAATAAAAAATTTTGTTTTAATGTCGAGCCGAAAACACAATTTGAACAGAAAGGAAAATATTGGGTTTTATACAATTACATCATTGCAGAAAAAAGATTCGGCTGTGATGAATCAATTACTTACACAACTCATGGAGATTTCACATTCCTTGACAATTTAATTCCGCTACTTGAGCGATGGCAAGGTTCCATTTCATTAGCTTTATATTCTCCCGGGACGGACTTTATTGAGACAATAAGACGCATTTTATATTTGGGTGAATGTTATCCCATTGTGAGAAAATTCGTCACATTTCACATAATTTTTGATAATGAACATACGCCTAACTTAAGCGTATTTGAAGAATTACTGAGCGAAAAAATAAATTGTGATATTCCACCGTCATTCGGAGATGATCTTCCAACATATAAAAAAGAAAATGGACTTTTCTATCCAATCAACGTTGCAAGAAATGTTGCCAGGCAACAAGCAACCACTCATTTCGTTCTTGCCTCTGATATTGAATTATATCCAAACCCAAATCTAATTCAAGATTTCCTTCAAATGATCAAAGAAGGTGAAAATACCGAAAATGATTTTACCAATAAAGTTTACATTCTCCCGGTGTTTGAAGTGGAAGCAAATGCCACTGTTCCAAATAACAAAAAAGAACTCGTTCAAATGCTATTGAAAAATATAGCAATACCTTTTCACAAATATGTTTGCCCTACGTGTCACAAAATTCCAAGTTATAATGAATGGATTAGATTTAATGACCAACCTGGTTTGAATGTATTTAAAACCGTGAAGCGAGAAGGGGAGTTTCAACATTGGGAGCCATTTTACATTGGAACTAAATCAGAACCCTTGTATGAATTATTTTGTATATATTCTATTTAAGGACATAGAATATTTAAACTAATTTTCAAATAAAACCTACTATTAAAGGTGGGACGAACGACTAACATGGGAAGGTCAAAGTAATAAAATGACACAAGTAAGTATGACAATTAATGCAATTTCAGATTTTACAAATCCTAAATATTTATGTTTGAAAAAATATTTATTGAAATTTTACAAATTTTACATTATACCTTTTTATGTTGATTCGAATGACTTAATATTATAGGCTTACTTACTCTGCTTACTCGACTATGAACTACGTGTTCTTGACAAAGGATTTCTAGTTCACCGCCCAGGAATAAAAAGGAGTCGACCGTTAAAGCCCCTTTCAGATATCGTTCGACATCAAAACACAATTATTCAAAAAACAATATTCTCTGAACTAAAGTATTTATACGGTGAAAAACTAGAGTGTCACATGATACCTATATACAAAAATAGCCTTTTATAAATATTAAAAAACTTTATACCTTAATTATATTTATATAAAAATACTTTTAAAATATTCAAAGCGTTATTTTTAACCAGTAAATATATATATATATCGGTATTATTTACAAATAACACATCGCATTTTCATTTATTAAAGTATTTTATGAAATAAATACGTTTTATTCTATTTTGAATTCAATATTTCAATTATGCGCACAATCACTCATTTGTTTAAAAATAATTTCACTTCAATCTAATGTTTCACACCAATCATTTCCGAGTTGAAGCTAATTCTCATTTCCTTTCAACTTTCCTAATTTCCACATCCACCGTTGATGATCTGATTAATTGTGAAGAGCTCAGAAGGCAAAGAAGCTGAATCATTGCGGACCATCTCAAATATCACTTGTTCTTTTTTAATTTATTGGATTTGATTTATATTAAGGTAACCAATTAATTAATATCCTAGAAATGTTTTTCCTCAATCCGGCCCCATTGAAAAATTGAAATCCAACTTTAAAGTTCTAATTCCGAATATTTATATGCTGAATTTCTCAAAATCGTTCAACTAAATTTCAGTTAGGTTTAGAGTCTTGTGGTAGATAACTATTATCCAAAAACACAATTTAATATTCTCTTTTCTCCCTTTTTAAGATGAGAAACAAAGCAAGATTCGTTAAGCGGGTGAAGAAAAACAGGAAGAAAAAATGCAATGTGTTAATTAATTTTCAAATACACATAATGTTAAGTATTAATATTAATAAAAATGGATTTTTCTACACTATGTAATGCAATCGATCATTAGACGTACCTATAGGTATTATGTATTTATTAAATGTTTATACATATTGTCTAAATAAATGTCGAGTAAAGCGAATGATAATTTCTCGAGTGTCATTTGATAAGAAAGTTGATCTCTAAACTTGATTTCGCTTCCTTAAAGAGATCTGCTTTATGAGAGTACGAAGACCTACATCCTTAGAAAGTGTCACATTCATTTGTTGTCCTTCACATTCAAAGCCACTAAAAGAATTCTCTCAATTGCTCCCTCATTCAATCCAATAGCCTCAACTTGAAATCATTAAAAATTTGTTTTTTAAATTCTAGTCTTTCACAATGATTTCGAATAGGGATTTGTTCTTCATAATAACTTTTTTCCTAATGGCCTGGAATTCTTTCACAGACTCCACATGGAGCGTGGAATTTAAAGTGGACCATTTTAAAGCCAAACAAGATTATTTCACACCGTAATCATATTAAATCTTAATTATTTATTTTATTTATATTAATTTAATTAATTAATTAAAATAACTAGTTCGAGATTGTGCACAACCTATCGAAACACCCAACGAGTTACGTACAAGTATTGGAAAGAAAAGGAGAAATGCTACGAGCACAATCGTCGCGGTCCCTGCGGAATCAACGCCAAGTTTACAATGGAAAATGCAGAGAATGGAACTTGCGATTGCGATCCGAATCTCAGATGCGGACGCCCGCTTATTTACTCCCAAAAAGACCATTCTTGTCATTTTGCTTATGATCAGGTTGGGATGAATTTGAATGGATTACATACAATTAATATTTTAGATAAATTATGTATTTTATACATTAATAATTAATTTAGCTTGTATAACAATTTACAATAATTACTAAATTAAATAAAGTAGTTAAATTTACTATTTTAAATTAAAATTGTGTATGTTGAACATAGGGTCCTTGCATCAAAGGAAGTTGGATGGTTTTCAATCCCAAGTCATTTAAAGGGGAATGTCGTCGAAATCCCTGCGCTCGGTTCAATTACAATTTAACTTCCGGTTCGGGTTTTTGGTTTTATCGGAATGGAATTTGTCAGTTGACGGGGACACGAGGGGATTGTGAAGATCCAAGGGATATTCTATATGTTGGCTACGAAGACTACGAACCTTCGTGTCATAAAGCTGACAAAGTTCATAATTGCGGTGCAGGGCACATTCATTCTTTGCTCTGCCTGCCTGGCCAAAAGTTGGACACTTTGGGTCTTTGCAAGAGAATTTTCACCGACAAGGAAGATTACGATGACTAATTTGTTTAGCCATTATTTAAATAACATGAAATAAAAAAGATAAACTTAGCAAACTTAAACAGGAAGAGTTTCAATACAATAAAACATGATGATTATACTCATTGTCAGAATATAAATACACGTATTGCATTATATATGAATTTTGTTAATATTATAATTATAGAAGCTGACTGTTATTATAGAGGCTAAATATTTTTGGAAACATAAACGATTTGAATAGACAAAAGACGAGTCTCTCGAATTCTAACACTTCTATTTAATCTTTTTTATTAAGAATTTCTTTTATGTTTTCAATGTGATGTCCCGTATTTCGATGAATGAGCAAATGCCTTCTTCTCCAAGCACTGTAGACTCGCTTGATCCTGATCGTTTTCCATATTTTTTGAGTCTTGTGAAAACAACATCCAATCACACAGCACGACTAACGGCGAGCTTTTTTTAAGGCCAAATCCGAAGAAATCCATAGGGTAAACGTCGGGTGTCATCTTTGGAACCTCTGACATGGGGATAATCGTAATTCCCGTCCTTTTCTTTAAATCTTCGGCATAAGCCAGGTATGCCCTTTAATATGTGGGAAGAAGCGTGGTCGTGCTGAATCACAACTTTATCTTTCTTTCCATATAATCGGATGATTTCGGCCTCGAATGGCTTCAATACAAGATGGACGTAATAAGGTCGATTCACTTTAACTTTAGGGGGCACGCGAATCAGGGGAAGAATCCCTCTACCGCTTAAGGCTCCGACGACCATAAATTTCTTCACGAATTGCTCTTTGCTCACATTCTTATTATGTGATGATAAGAATGTTCTTCAAAATATTCTTGAATAACTTGAAAATAACTTGATTCAAATAAATCTGAAAATATTCTTTCAAATGCAGGTTTCAAAATATTGATTTGATATTCCCAAGCATATTTTATTAGGGCTATTTCATTATAAGTCATTTGTGGTCGTAAAATGAAAATATTTAAAAAGAACTTTAAGACATATTCTATAATATTAAATTCCCGAGTTTCATCTGAGATGGCAATGTAATGTTGTTACCAAAAAAATAATTTATTTTTGTAAAACCTTTATCTGTTGATTATATCGTGGAAATTTCAGATTTTATTTGATAATGAAAAATCAAATTAGCCATCAGAAGTTTTTTGATCATGATCGAGTGATCTTGAATGATGTCGAGTATGTTAAACAGCAAGCTTCAATAGTGAGTTCGTATAGGGCATGAGAAAGTGATTGGCTTTACTTCCGATTATGCAAAAAATATTTAAAAAAGCATGGAAATTGCTAAATATCTAGTTTTTCAGTATCATGACGGATTTGTACTTCACGCTCTCAATCTTTTGTGCCTTGATATAATGAAGAACAAAGAAATTGAACAAATTAAAGCAATCACGAACATCGTAATGAAGAAAATTAAATACACATTTTTTAAAGCAATTTTTGACAGAATTCAAAATGAGCAGTACAAGAAAGTATATGTTATTCTTTTACCTGTTAAAACAAGATGGGGGTCTCTTTTCAAGTTCTCTTTCTAAATCTTTAGTTAAAAATCTATTAGTAAAAATGACTTTACAGCTTAGAATATAAATACATTTATTCACAATGGGAAGCTCTTACTTGTTTTGACCGACGACGCGGAAAGATTCAAATCAGACCAAAATATGGAACGAATTAATGAACCTATTTTAGAAGAATTTTAAATATCGCAAGATAACATTATTTAAAATCTCATAAATTAAAAAATCTTATATATCGAGTGAGAAATTTTAAAATACTCAAATTTATAAACTTATAATGTATCACTATATAATATATCTTATAATATAACTATTTTAAATGCTCATGAAAAATAGAATAATTGAAACCCGAAAATCATGCGAGTAATAAATATAACATAAAAATACAATAATTAATAAAACTAAGTATATTAAATTAACTATTATTGAAATTTCCTAAAATGATGTGGAATCGTGGAAATGATGGAACGAGAGTCAAGATGGAATGATTTCATCAAATTAACATGCAAGGTTAAAATATAAATTGTTTCTAATAGTAAATTACAAAAATTGAAATATACGTTGAAGGCAAAATACATTTATGGAATTATGGAAAGGACACGATGAATTTAAAATTCATTATCTCATTACATCTAATTTTTATTAGAATTTTTACTTACTAACTGCAGGAATTTTTTAATCTATAAAATTTTGCGTGCTTGGATGATTATTATGTAAATATATTTTAATTTGTAGTAATTTTTACAAGACTTTCTATTACATAATTACATTTGTTAGACAAAATTGTCTGAGAATTTTATATGAAGAAAGTTTAAAGATTGATTATAACTTATTATATCTACTTCAATTAAATAAGTATGGTATTCTTATATTTATACAAATATCATTGAAAATCATATTTACTTGCAATCTTGCTTAATTCTAAATTACATCTCTCGTCGAAATGTTCTATTTGCACAAACGAAAGAGATGGATCAATAAATTCAAAAGGACGATACTATCAATATTAATTTATATAATTTTCCTCGTTTTAATTCCTCCACTTGTGATTTTCATCTGCTTTCCCATTTACATCTTCAGGTTTTGTGTAGGGAAAATCGGACCAATGGTCAACAAAAACATTTACAAAATTGTCAGTGCTCGAAGTTCCTTTGTGGCCATTGAAGAGATTGAAAAAAGCTCAACTTATTTCGTTGGGATGTCTGGGATTTTAAAAGGAAACGCAAATGTGGAGAGTGTGAGAAATATTTTGATAACTCATATGTTAGAAAGGGAGAATCCTTTGACTGGACAGCGGATTTGTCCAGAAGTCACTTCAAAAATTGTCAAGTTTGCCGGATTTTACTTTTGGGGTCAAGATGAAGAGTTTGACATTAAAGATCACGTCAAAGAA
>VJMY01001265.1:0-15606 GCA_009869795.1 Neelides sp. FZ-2019 | reverse complement strand
CTTGGGCTCGCTTGATCTTCATCATTTCCCGCACGAGCGCCGCACTGGTCGAGGGTCTCGGATTATCCGTCTCCATGAGGGTCTCGCGGTCCGCCTTGGACTGTCGGCCGCGCTTGGCTGGAGGCTTCTTAGGCGATACAGGGGTCGTCGAGGCCTTTCTGTAGCTTGTCGAGGGCTCAATGGAAAAGTCGTCGTCAGAGGAAAAGTCGTACACGTCGATCTGAGGCTTTGCGGCTTCTCGCTTTGGAGGCATTGGAGTCAAGGGCGGGTGCTTCTTCCCTCTTCCTAAGGGCACTGGAGTGTGGAAGATGTCGTTGGACAATTCCTCAGCTAGTTCTCCCTTAAAACCTTGACCAAAAGAAAAAATAACGAGGTCAGGACATGGGCCAGGGTCTCCTTCGGGGATTTCCAGGCCGGGAAGGGTCAATCTGGCGGAGGGAAGCGTTTATAATTGTGAATTACCATTAGTAGCTCCATTGGTGTGATTTTTTGTTGGCTCCTGATGAGTCGCGGTGTTGGGGATGTCTCTCCCCTCCCCATTTTGAGAAAGGGCCAACTCGCCATCTCCGCCATTCAAAATCACGTCATGCATTCTCTCGGCGCTCTCCGGCTAAAAGTCCTCCAGGGGGGTCAAATGGGGTCAAGTGGCTTTCCTGGGATGATGACCCACAACCCCTGACCCTTATCTTCATCCAAAACAATTGGATTGAATTAAATTTCGAGTTAGATCTCGAGGGCCAGGATGAGCGGTGATCATGGGACTTGCTTTTGTTTTTGAGCATGTAGTGACAGCCCAGGAGTTCCCTCCACGTTACATGATTTCGGTTATCTTGTTTATGCGGGAACTGCGACCGACACGAGCTTCCATACGCATTTCTTTCATGGGAAAAGCATTGGGAATCGAAAAAGCGGGTTGATCAAGTTCTGCCTGTGTGCCCGTTTGCCGCTCAAATCAACCGTCCATGCTTCCACATCAGGGCAATTTTTTGACTTTTATCAATGTATATTTATGTTTAATTATATTTATGTTTAATAAAACAATATCTATGCAATGCATAAACTTGAAATAAATAATAAAAATAAATATTACACTTATAAAAACCTTTTATATTTATTATAAATGGTATTTTAGACTGGCGTCATAGAATGATAATGAAATGAAATAACGATATATCCAACTTAAAATAGGCATATTTTTATGCAGTTTTATGAATTGTTTGGTTTTAGTGAGTTTTGTTAGCGTTGAGAGATATACCCAATTGACTAATTTTACATTTGTTAGGAGCTTTTTTATGGCTATGAATGCCGTGATCTCGAGTAATGATTTGTTTCATGCTGTAGAAGAAGAAACGAGTAAATTGGAATTTTTTATTTTTAATTAACCAATGATCCATTTAATAATCAGTACAATCTTAAAATTAAAGTTTATAACAAGTTAAATGTAATATATAAATTACAGAAATAAATTCTATAAACATGTCGCATTTTTTTGAAATAAATAATTTTGATTCGTAAACGTAAATATTTTTATTGTTATAAGTGTATGTAATTTATACTGGTCAGCTAATCCTAGCATTTCAATTCAATTCATCTTCGTGAATTATATTTCTAAAAAATTAATCTTAGGTCTTTCAATGTGTATTTTAATACAAATTTCACTTTATTACAAATCTTAGTTAGCTACAATAGCTCTAAAATAGTCATAATTTAAACCACGAAGCTTTTTTCTACTACATATTTTGTTAACTCAGCTTTTTATATGATTTAGCTTTTATTTAAACATGCATAAAGATAATGTATATTCTTAAATGATAAAATACATTACTTATTATCTTATGCAATCATTTCTTCGTCTTTTCAACTCTCTTTAAATCTCTCTATAAAATTAGACATGTATTATATATAACAATGATATATTGTGATTTCAACTTTGCTGGAAGGAATGGTTTTTTTATCAACATTGATGATTATCAAAAATGTTACTTTTAATTTCAGAATAACAACAACAGTTCATTTTTTAAATATTGTATAATATATAAACTTAAATGGAAGAGCAACCTACTAAAACAATTTTTAGTAAGTAAGAGATATTTATTATAAGAAACTTTTTTATACAAGTTCTCTCGGCTTACTTTACAAGAAAAATCTTTATTTACGCTAAATTGACCCAAGTGCCAAAAGTATGATGGAAAGCGGGACAAAAGCCCTACACGTAATTCTGAATTGGAAGGACGGGAGGAGAACTACACTTAAGCTTTTTGAATGGAGACTATGAAGCTTTTACATGTTCTCAAACTGGTCAACTCGTCGCTTCGTATTTCCTTTCCTGATTTCCCTCAACGTCTTATATTTGTCTCGTCCTTGCCGTACATTCTCTTTGTGGATTTTGTCCAGTGTCGTCTCCTTCGTATCGTCTCGTGACTCGGCCAAATCATGTTTAAGCGCCTAAACAAAAAAATTAATTTCTCAAAACTATATATAAAACAACAAGAGCAGTTTACCATAAATATCATATCAGTAATAAAATATTAAAGTAATTAAATGAAAAAAGTGAAGAACATACTCTGAGTTGCTCTTGAAGCCGTGAGTTTTTCTCTGCTTGAGTCTTCATGCCCTCAACTGGATCGTCATATTCCATATCTCCTGAAGCAAGGGTGTGTGAGACGCCATTGACCATTTGCTCGTCGTCGTCATCAGCATCAGTGAGGTGATGATGAGCCGGAGTCGCATTAGCCAAGGCAGCTTCTTCTTGGCGCCTTCGTGCGTTCTCAACTTCATCTTGAAGTTTACGAGTTTCCGCATCCTTGGCTTGGACTTCCTCTTGGATTCTCTTCACTTCCTCTTGTTTCTTCCTAAAATTCAAAAAAATAATCAGGTTATTTATTGAATATAAAGAATAATGAATCTTACAATTTAGGGATAAGACTTTTGCAGCATTAAATAATTTTGAACAATTACATGATTTCGTCCTCTAATTTTTGCTTCTCGGCTGCTTCCAGTTCCTTGCTCGCCTCGAGTCTCTCCATCATTTCCTGGAGCTCGTTCTGCCTTTGTTCGAGTTCCTCTTTGGCCTCCTGGAGTTTCCTCAGTTGTTCCTCAAGTCTGCGTATAGTGTCTTGAGCATCGAGGAGCTCCTTGTCCCGCCGTTCCATTTCTTCCTTCATGGTTCGGAGTCGCTCCTCGTATTCCTGCTGCTTCCTCTCAGCCTGCTCCCGAGCAGCAATTTCCCTCTGGAGTTTTTCTCGTTCCTGTTGCTTGGCCATTTTCTCCTCCCTAGCTTGGGCCTTCATCTGTTGGACTTCAATCGTGTCCGGCTTCCGTCGCCTCATGTACAATTCGTGGTTTCCCATGCACAAGGCCAAGATCCGCTTGTTAATCCTGAGACGCGGAGCAAAGAACACAAAGTCCGGTGCTTTCTTGTCAATGGGCTTGATGACGAATTTCCGATCGTTGAACGAAATGTTTCGGATCTCCGACCATGGGAAGCCGATCTTTGGCGTGAGTCGATCCTCTCGTTCGTAGATGTTCAAGCCGAGCGCATCAACGCCGAGCCAAAGTTCCGTCCCCTTCTTGTTCTTGATCTCGAAATAGTTGACGCCGTACATTTCGAGGTCTTGAGCAATCTTCAGGTATTCCATCATAGCGTCTTCGCGCATCATTCCCTTATGTTCCTATTACAATCAAATACAACTTTAGCTTGAAAAATCCAAAAATATGTAAAAGCAAATAATTTATTCATCTTCCTTTTTTTCGAGATAATTAATGACTTTTTACCTTCCACCAGGTGAGGATCCGCTCCTCCCACTCGTCACGAGACATATTATGTTGGTCCATGACCCGTTGAGGCAAAATTCTGTCATTAGCCAGATTTGTGTGAAGTTCCTTGTTGAAGTCTCCGTATTTGGCTTGAACAGCATACGAGGCCAAGAGAACCGAAGTTTCGGGAGGACAGTAGATCTCGTCAGATAAAATGGCATTTTTTACTTGAAGGTAAAAGAGCCTCTGAAAGAGAAAAAAATATTGATTTATCACAATTCGTATCATAGACCAGTCATCCGTCATGTTATGACCAATCAAGCCTATTTCAATTTACCGTCGTGATATCTTGAATTAATTCCTCTGCAACGTCTTCTGGATAAAACTTGGCTCGGAACCGGAACTGAAGTGGAGACTCTTTTTTAATATCTTGACTTAGAACCTAATAAAATAATCTATATTTAGTCCAATGACTCAAGAAGTAACATAAGTACACAATTATGACATAATAAAATATATGAAAAAATTCTCTGTAAAATGAAGAACAACATGAAGGAAATACATCACATAACAATAAAAATGTTTATTTTCCTCTCCCACGTGCTCATAAAAATGAATTATAAAAACATGCATTCGTTGAACATGAGAGAGAGACTATTTACATAAAATGCGAGTGAATAATTAAAGTACAAAGGGATGATGCAAACAATATAAATAAAGCATTTAGTGAGAGAGGAATCGGAAAGGCACTTTAGGAATTCGAAATCCTCCCTAAGCTCATTTAGCAGCTCTTACATAATAAACCCTCTCCACTGGTCATAAAGGAGTTGAAATAAAAAGAACTAGTCTGCTTATCAAGCCAAAATTAAGCGATAAAAACAATATTTTATCGACAACGGTTTAAGTTGAGCAATGTCACATTTAATCTCCCTTACTACTCATAAGTATAATTAACAAAAGGACGGGCATTCTTAGCAAATGAATACAATAGGAATGAGTTGATAAAAAGATAAAAAAGAACTATGATTAGAAAATGTAAATCTCGTTTAAAACGAAAACTACACGAGTATATTATTTACTAATTTAAATAGAGAAATTCCTTTGTTGAAAAAGATACGGAGATATAAAATACCTTGAGGAGCTTTAAACTCAAGTAGAAAAGGATTTCTAGAAGAAAATTTAACCTTCTCTTTCGAATTATTTTCTAGGACAGAGCAATTTTAAAATACAAGCTTTTAACTGCCTACTTAAAACTCGCTCGAGTTAAAGAATGGAAAATGTAAGGGAATCCAATCATTCAATGTTCATAAGAATAAATGTGAAGGTAAATGTGAATGCAATAATGGCTCATGATGAAATCCTGGAAATAAGAAGGAATAGAGGAAGTGCGTAACTAGTAAAGTAGATTTTTAAAAAAATATGCAATGTAAACAATTACAAAGCTATACAAAGTATAATAAGAATAATAAGTAAAAATGAAAGATAAGATAACTATTACGTCAATACTTAAAGTCTTGTAAATAATATTTTTACTAATTGAAAGTACAATTACACCCAACCTTTAAACTTGATCCTTATATCATTTGGAAGCAAGACAGAACAAACATGAAATTCTCATTAATTCGACATCTCTTATATTCATCTCTTACATATATTTCAACATTGGAGTTTTGTTTTATTAGGTAATTTGTTTTCACCTTTTTATTGAGTTTGAGCCAAGTAGTGTAGTTTTTGCTGTCGACATACTGGAGACCGAAGAACCAGATTTCTCTAAGTCCGATCGTCTTTACGACCTGGTCAAACAGTTGTTTCCCAGTTGTCGAAGGCTGGATGGCAAATTCCAGCTCGGCATCCATCGTCGTTACCCGAACATTCACCTGGAGAAAAAGCATTTTGATGTTAAACACTCGCCATTATTTCAAAAATATCGCACGTCATTGGTACAAAAATAATAACAAATTCCTAATTTGACATTTTTACGATCCCATTTTGGGTCATAATAGCAAATTCTGTAACTCTTATAGCTCGTCTTATAATTAAATTGAATTTTCATTTTGAATTCATAATTATAATATGAATCTATATTATATAATATTGATTCTTATATATATAACGAAAACAATTAATTGTGCAAGTCACAAGTATCAAACGCCGTTGAGGCAAAAATCTAGTTTGTTTGACAATCCCAGGCACATATTCAATTTGTGCCTTTTGGGATTGAAATTCAGCGAGGTCGGGGTCGTTTAGGAGCTAGTGGGAGTTTTGTGAAAAGTCGGTTTTTTCTAGGAGAGGAATTTGAGTTTTTAAATGAAATGAGAGAGGTTGTTTATTAATTTACACAATGTAACTAATGAATTTCACTTGACATGAACTTCCATTTCGGGGTATTTAAAGAGAGAAAATTAAAAAGACCGGTGGAATGATCTCCGGTCCTATCCTCGCATTGGTTCAAACTCTCATATTGCCCCCTTACTTCCCTTTAAGGGAGGCAAAGGATTTTGAGGAGACGCAGGGAGATTCGCGGGCAACAAAACGGTTTCGTGTGCAACCACGGGGTTTCGCGGGCCACAGGGGATCTTCGCAGGCAAAAGGCGGTTCTCGCGTGCTACAGGCGGGTTTGGCGGGTAAAAGGCGGGTCTCGCGTGCAACAGGTGGGTTTCGCGGGGAACAGAGGGGTTTCTCGGATAACGGGGGGTTTGACTCGACTTTGGACAAACAGGTTAGGTTAGGTAGAAGGGGGCCTCTTAGGATACCGGCATTGATTGGCTGTTACGCGCATGAATTACCCGCCGATAGGGCAGATTACCCGCTAGTTATTATTACTTATATATTTTCTGCTGCATTAGTTCCTTGTCATCTGCCTAACAATTATTTCTAATAAACTGATCCTTTTTTGACTCTTGCACTTTCGTCACAACTTTGTTGCAGATGTGCCATTTGAGGGTCTTGAACTTTTCGTGGTGGTGGCTATCGTGGGGGATGCGAGAGAGTAGGAAAGTCGTAAGGATTTTTTGGTTTGAGAGTTGTAGCCAGACTAATCGCGGGTGATACCTCGCGTTGGTTCATTTCTCTCAACATCCCCCTCACATTTGTTCAATTTCGCTACTCGACCTTCACTCTCCACCTTCTAGCTCTACCTTTTCCGATGGATCAGTCTCACGTGTCCTAACGCGAGACATTTTACAAATTGTGGATATCCCATAAGGCTCCTTTAAATGCGAGAGACTACTTTTTTGTGGAAAAGCTTGATTTTCATGAAAAACTGGTGATTTTCGGAGACCCGGGTCTTTATTTGAAACCTCGATTTTCGCGGAAGACAGGGATCTTCGTTGGAAATCGGGGTTTTAGTGGGAGACGAGGGTCTTCTTGGAAAGATTTTCGTCAGAGACCGGATTTTTCGCTGAAAATCGGGGCTTTCGTGGGAAATCCAAGCATTAGTTCGAATCCGATCAATTTTTTTTAGAAATTGACAATAATTTAAATATGCTTTCTATTACTATTCCACGATTTTTCCAAAGGAACCCGTTGGGAGACTCCGCTAGTAACCTAGAATCATTGGAATACCCTGAAGAATTTTGTAATTCCTACAATTTTTAAGATAGGCATTTAAGTCTAATATAAATATAGTCATTTTGAAACTAGAACATAAAATAACTAGCTACTTGATTAAACTCGAACCTGACCTTTATATAAAATAATTACAGTGGAAGTGTTTGAAAAAGTCAAAGAAAAGGTAAAAAAAATCATTTTAATCATTACCCTCAATCATCATAATTATAATTCCATTCAAGCGTATTGAGCATATAGCAAAAATAAGTGCACATTTGATGAATTGAAACAATGAGAATAAAACTCCTCCACAGGAGGTTTTCATTGAGGTAATCATTTAATGAGTACGTGGTTGAATTCCTCCTCGCTCCACACAACCATCAAAACCATATTAGATCATGTTAGCACGAAAGATGATTTTAAGGAAAAATGTCTTCTTTTCCCAAGGATCTTTTCCCTCGCCCTTCTACTTAGAAAATGAAGAGCTTTTCATACCATTAGCCCAATTTCTTTCCAGAACAAGGAGGAAATTGTGAGATAACCTTCAATGTGTTCGCCATGCGTGTACCCAACATTAAACAACAACATAGCATTTTTATAATACAGTAAATCCTATCTCTTTCTTCTAAAGAAATGGAAAACGAGTAGGCCAGACAGGAAAGCTCCCCTTCAGTTTCAACCGAACCATTAATTTTTTGCAAACTGTAAAAATACGGCGGTTCACATATGCCAATCTCTTTGTTATACAACTTCACAAACAATGGAACCAAATTAAAATTCTCCCAATACTAAACTATATTAAACCAATTCTATGATCAGAACAGAAAGACAAATCCACATGAAATATAATTTATTCTTGTCCTGTCTCAACTCGGAAAAGGACCATTATATTCAAAATCATTTAGGAATATTTTAGGAAAACAGTACGTCAACTGAAATTCTCTCTCTCAACCTCATCGAGCATCCTCATTCAATTCAATATTGACACTCCAATTATAACAAAAAAATAACTCAATCCTTTTACATTCTAATCCTATTAAAGTACATTCCTCTATCATCCTATAATATATGATTATGGAAATCAGGAGAAAGAAAGATCAAAGGAAATGTCGAGGACAAAGTTCAATTAGTCATTTTCCAATTTCACTCATTTGATCTACATTTCAAGCCCCAGTTGCCTCTAACTAAAGAAATGCCTCCAAGTGACGACAAAGGCCAAATGAAATTGGCTTGTAGGAATATAGCCTTCATTATGTAACCTCACAAGTTCAGTTTGAATAGATTCAAGGGAGATTTGCGAGTCTGCTCAGGCATTAACGAAACTCTCACAGCAGAGGTGAAACAAGGGTTGAACCTCTCCTTTAAGAACATATCTCTCTTAATCACTCCTTCCCTCGACTAAATCAAACACCTGACTCATACACACATTGCAAATCATAATTACCGCTTAAGAAATTATTGTTCAATTAAAATAATAAAAAACTACTGAGTCATTCTCATTCAACATCCTTGCCACATTGCCTAATCATGTCAATCTTCCCCCAGAGTGTCGAAAATCATAATCTTTGAATTCAAATATCCTCTTGTCAATAAATAAATATTAGCCCACAATCATCATACTGGAATATGATGCATTGAGCTCTAGGATTTCCACCAAGGATGAGGGAAGAATCTCTGATCAATCAATGTCCCCTGATAACACACACACATCGAAACTCATGAAACTCATCAAAGGTGAAGTGAAGAGATCTCGAATCCCATCACTTCCATCCCAATTCTCCCTAATACCCATCTACACATGTCCATGTCAATCTTCTCCTCAACAAGAGTGACTTCATTATGCAAATTTGAAATAAGATATCCTTCTCTTCTTATGTACACACGTCCTCTTCATCATAACAATCCCCATTTCCCTATGGTACACTGCACTATTAAATAAATAATATTATATATACTGTAAATAACATCCCTAAACGTCCTTCTCGACCGGACTTCTCTTTGCTCTAAAAAATCCTCCCTTTTCTCTCATTTTGCTCATTTTTGAACGTATAAAGTTTGCTCACATAGGGAATGTAAAATGAAAATCTCTTTGTTTTCGTAAGTAAAGGAATGAGAACTCACCGATCGACTCGACGCGACCATTTCACTTCTTCTTTCCTTCAATATGAGATTGATTAAATGAAAAGTAGTTGGTCCGTTGGAAAGTCTTAGCTTAACAACCAAAAGACCTGTGGGAGAGGAGAGAGTGACGGGGAGTGCGGCGAGGAGTAAACTGACTCTCCACCACAACTCACTCTGGATGAAAATAGAGGCTTCCCAATGGGTGATGTCATGAAGGTCTCTCGGTTCCGCCTCACCTTTCCTCAACAGTCAGCTCACCACCACAAGGAACAACAACCAGCACAGCGAACCACACAACCTTCCAGAAACTCCCTCTTTGCATGTGGACTCAATAGATGAGAATCCTGGAGACAGTCCCACTACCACACAAGACCACGTACGAGTCTTGCACACCACGAGATCCCTCCTGACCTCACTCCTTGTAACAATACACCTCCTAGGAGGGTAAATGTGAGAGCCGACGGAATGAGGATGCAATTATGTGGTGAAGAGTACTCGAGAGAGCCCACGTGGATCCACTAAATGACTCCGGAGGATCACGCTTCAATTCCCAGTACAAAGAACACGCCTACGAGCTATAGGAGTCTTCAGCAGGAGTAATCTCCCATTGGGTCCACATTGGAGCTCCATTGACTTTGAGGATGTCCCATATAATGTACATTTATTAAAGCCCATTCACTCTTGGCATATCCTAGTAGGAAGCGGAGAAGATTCCTTCTCTATCTCTCTCCCTCATATCCGCTCATTTGCATGCCCAGCAACTCTCGGATGATTCACTCCCACTATGAACAAACATGAATAAGCATCATATCGTCGTCGCTCGAAGATCTGCCGCCATGAGGAATCCATGTAAATAAGCCTCCAATAGTACCATTAGCCTTTTCATTCTTTCCTCCACCTTTGCTCCAACCTTAATCATAATTTTTCTCAGAATTGATTAATTTTACCACATTACTTTAGTGTGACTTTATACTCGAAGAATGCTCATTCATGTTCAGACTCAGTGCGTTTTACCGTTTAATTTCTTATCAATCCTATCTTGTTTACTATTTAAATTGACTAATGGACGAGTCGAAAAACAACAATTAATAAACTTTTTTATGTTCATTTTTGAAAATTTAATTAGTTATCAATATCAAAATTCAGAACTGAGGTTGAGGTCAACGTTAATCCATTGATACAATGAAAATGCGTTCGGCATGGCGTTATGGGACATTAAAAAAATTACATACACGAGAGATATTTCAAATATATTCTTATTTTCTATTCAAGACCAATCGACAAAATAAATAAAGCTGGTGTGATAAAATGGCTTAATTCGACATTAACCAAATATTACAGAGTTCAAATAAATCCGACAAACGAGTCAAGTTAAGTCATATCTCTTCATAACACCTAATTCCGTTTCATTGATTCAATGGGATGAAATTGAGAGAGGGATTGAGCATTGGAGCTATGATGTTTTTAATACATTCCTAATACAAACTAGCAATAAATGATCAAATTTAGTTGCTTAGGTAATTAACTTTATAAACTCTATAAACTAATTTCCTCTCCCGTCTAAACTTCTATTAGGTTACCAACCTAATATCAGAGCCTTATTCTGCTTTATACAAAATTTGAATTGGAAATGAGAAAATTATCAAATTAACACTGATCTGTAAATGTCCTTACAAGCATATTTACTTAATATTAGTTAGTTGACTCAATTGAGACAACTATAAAGTTCATACCATGTAAAAAGGCATAAGAGAAATGGTGAATGGAACATTTGACACATAGTCAAATGGAGTGAAATTAGTTTGATAGAGGGATGACAATGAGATCCGCGCGTCCGTTTCCTCTCGGAGGTAAAAGAGGTTATCAAACGGAGAGAATAATAGAAACGATATCCAGCAGATATATAAACCAGATTAGAATAATTATTTTTATTCTCAATTCGCTCGTCATCAAGTTTGCTCTTTTCAACGCTCATATCAGAATCTCGGGTATCAGCCCTACTTCATGTCAATCATTCGCGAATATTAATAACATGGGCACAGAGATTGGATTTGCTTTTTATACTTCTATGTTGGTTTTGTCTTCTTTTGAAAATAAAAATCTTTATCAAACATATGTAAATAAATATTAAAAAGTCACAAAACCAATATGCAATACTTTTTTTTTACATTTGCTCTACATGTCGTTCCTCGGATTTCAAGTAGCCACCCGAATTCACATGTGATGGTTGTAAATAAGGAAGAACTCTGACTTCTAAACTTAATGTAGGTAGTAGGAAAGAAATAAATAAACAACTACGCAGTGAATTGTTTGCATTTTTTATTTCTATTTATTCTTTTCTGAACATTTGGCATGTTGATGTTCTAAATTCGATTCATGAAAAAATTCGAAGGATCAAAGAATAAGGAATCTCAGACTTGTATAAAATTTAAAATTCGCTTTCAGCCAAAAGCGATAAACTCAGCATTTGCGAAATTTTACGATCAACTCTTCCCTGAATATAAATTACGATGTCAAAAGTCTCACGAATTTCCTTCCTATTATTGGTTCTCTATTGAGCAGACTACGGTTTAATACGAGATGTGTTATTCTAAACTTTCAAGATGAACTCTTATTCTTCCATGCACCAACGAATTTGACTAATAGCAGATGGAATTTTCCAATGACATGTTAATTTAAACGTTGGTTCAATAAAAGTAAAAAAATAATATTAGTAAAAATATTAAACATCATAAATGCTTTTTACGCTTCAAACATCCGAGTGCTAATTTTCATGACCTACTATGCTATTTACTATCCCAGTACTACATTAATATTATCTTCTAATAAATAAATCCACTCACCATCAATATTAATCATTAGTTAAATAAGAGTGAATTTATTCGATCAAGATTATTTATTGTTTATAGACTAAAGCTAATTTTAAAAATCTCAATTAACTTAAGACTTAATAATGAGTAATTTAAATGTTGTCTCACAATTAGGATTTTAAAGACTGTTTTTCAAGAGATATTTCCTTATAAGTTTCTCAAATGGAATCGAATGTGTAATTAGTAAAAATAAAGTTATTATTTATAATGAATGTAATATAAAAAATTTATTCTTACCGATTTCGGCATCTTGGTTAGATGTAATTACAATTGAAGATTTCAGAAAAATTCTCTCAGGCTCGCGTATGATTAAAACGCGAGGACGTCGATGTTCTATACCTAAAATCAAAAATGATTAATACCAAATGACTCAATCAAAATAAAGGATCAATGAAATATCTCATTCCAATCAAATCATCCTTATCACTTCAATTTACACCTGATAAAAAGAAAACGTACTCTCTATTTTGAGCGTAAAAATATCTCAAAAGTGGAAAAACCACTTGTTACACTCAAATCAAATACGAGACGACAAGACTCCAAATCTCAAACATCCTCAAATCACTCCATTTGAAAGTTCCAAACTTCCTGAGAAAAACCCGGATTGAATCCAAGTGTCACTCGAATGACAGTTAAATGACATTTACTACTAAACACTCCTAACCTATATTTAAATACGGCTTGTACAAATTACTGTCAACGAATCGAGGATAAAATTGACAATTTACCCTCATGTGTTTTCTCTCCAAGTATACTAATTGGACCTTGGTTAACTAGACTGGCCGGGTGATTTTTACTAGTCTGACCTTAGTTTTCGTTGGATTCGTTGGTAGTCGTCGGAGATTGATGGTGGTGGTTGTCGGAAGAAGGGCGGCCGGACGGAGAAATCGCTCCTACTTCTTCTCTATGCTTCAAGGAGGGAGTGTGCATGCAAAATCCCTATGTTCCCCGTACACCACACCAGATCGGCACAGGCCGAGTCATTCCTCCCGCAGTGAGGCTCCACTAGCAATGCAAGGTCAACCCTTTCAACACTCAACCTGGCAACTTTTATAACACTAGCCTAACCTATCTCGATCTGCATGAGTTGAGGGGAATGTCCAGTAAGAAATGGGAATCTACGCGAGTGTAATCAAGTAACTTTCTTTAAATTGAGACTATTGGAAGACGTTGCTAAAAGTTATGATGGTTTTTGTAGGGGAGTTCATACGAGGTAAGGACTTGATGGACTTTACAAGCGCCAAAGAACCGCGCGTCAAGAGCTCCATTCAACTTCTCTCATTTCATTCCACGTTCGTTCGTCGGCTCTTCGGCTCCTCGTGTTCTCTGCTCTTCCGAAGGTGAATCTCGGTTTAATTAATTAATTGATCAATTAGTTGAGTGATGGCTTAAGGAATAGGTAGTTAGCTAATAGCATACCCATTGCAGAAGTTTTCATCGAGTGACGAGGCATCACAAGGATCTTTTAAGTCATTTATAATTGTGATTTGAAATAATTTGAATTGAATATTCAAATTTCTTCCTGAATGACGTTTTGTCATAAAACATCGTAGAGCAATGTTATATGAAGGACATTTTTGGATAGTCTGAATAAATGATAGTGAGTATTACTAGTCATCTAATAGACTCGTTCTTTTTTTATTTATTTTAATTTTAGGGGTAAAAAGTTTTTTTTAATTAACTAAATGTCAGTATTTCACTTGTTTCAGAGTGGACATCTCGATCATGTCTGTTCGACCAGAGCTTAATGAAGTGGTAACTGAAGCTAAGACTAAAATGGATGCTGAGGATAGATCTAATGGAGTCTTGGCTGATGATGTCGAGAAAACTAAGCTTGAAATTCATCAGTTTAATGGCATCATTGACGAAACCGGAGAAAAGAAGTCGGAGCCTGTAGAACATCAAGTCAATGGGGGGATGGACAAAGCCGGAGACAAGAAGGCAGAGCCTGTTGAAAGTCAGAAAACTGGTGCTTTGCCTGAAGCTGAAGGAAAGTTGAAGGGCGCAGAACCCGCAGAAGACAAAGTGATCGAAATCTCCCGTGGCGATCACTATGTTTTTCCTTCTCCTTCAACATGGTTCAAAGTGAGATTAATATTTAATAACAATTAGTAACCAATTAATAACCAATTTTAAATCAAAATTTAAGCCAGATATAATTAATGCCATTATTATTCGCAGAATCCCATCGCTGCAGGAAGGGATGACATGTGGGCTTATTTGTCAATGAACACGATTGTTCTCGTCACTCCTCGAAAGATTCTTGAGACCGGTGGGATTCAAAATGGACATGAAGAGCATCAAGATTCATCAACCATTACTTGGCCGAAGTTTACACTTCTTGGGATTCAAAGAGAGAAATTCCTCGCCCTCAGTTTCTGTCAGTCAGCCTATGAAGATTTGCCAATCAAAGGTGCTACCTTAGTGACAGGATGTGAAGGCGGAATGGTCAACATTTGGAATACCCAAGAGAAAAAACTCGTCTTATCTCACAGTATTCACAAGGTATGTGAAGACAAAATTTGCATTTAATCAACATTTCTACTTATTAGATATCTGACTCCGCTTGAATCATTGCTTCAATTGCTCGTTGTATTTCATTTATAGTACTAATTTAAATGTTTAGGGACAACAAGTCGTTGGAGTCGAGTGGTCGACTAGGAATCATAATTTGATCTACGCCATTGACGACACTAGCAAACTCACTGTTTGGAATATTCAAAAATCAATTGTCCAGACACTAAACCTTGGAAAGCAAATTCCCATTTGCATGGCTGTGAGTCCTCACGAAGATCACATTATTGCTATTGGAACCAAGGCTGGATACGTTTGCATCATTGAAGCCACGGGTAAAAATTCAAATGCTTGTTATATCAAATTGCCATTTGACGTTAAGATTAATTTCAACTAACATGGTTCATTTGCATCATTTACCAGACGGAGGAAAATTCTTGCACAAGATGAGACACGACGAAGAAGTTGTTTCACTGAAATGGGTTCCTAAAGGAGACTGGCGGCTCTTTTCTGAAGAAACCTCCACGCCGCTCCTCGTCTCTGGCGTCTCGTCAACCAAAGGAGCCTCGATCAGAGTTTGGGGACGAGATGGGAAAGACGTCAGTTTTCTCATCCCCTTTGAGAAGGACAAAGAAAAGCGAACCAGTGGATCGCTCAAGAGTTTCAGCATGGTGAGCTTCATCAAAGACCCTGTCACCCAAAACCTGGCTCTTTGCACTGGAGGGAAAAGTGGAGAAATTCTTTGCTATGAATCCGGATTTGTACCTGACAAACTTCATTTTCTGCACTCATCTCC
>VJMY01001264.1:0-15608 GCA_009869795.1 Neelides sp. FZ-2019 | reverse complement strand
ATAATGACTGCCGCGATAATTCAGATGAACGAAATTGCACCAATTGCTCACCTAATAGAGCTTTCCACTGTGATAATGATAAATGCGTAAGCGCAATATACGTTTGCAATGGTTATAATGACTGTGGCGATAATTCTGATGAACGAAATTGCACCAATTGCTTTCCTGATAGACCTTTCAAATGTGATAATGGTAAATGCGTACGTTCAACATACGTTTGCAATGGTTATAATGACTGCCGCGATAATTCAGATGAACGAAATTGCACTAATTGCTTACCTGATAGACCTTTCAAATGTGATAATGGTAAATGCGTACGCTCAATATACGTTTGCAATGGTGATAATGACTGTGGCGATAATTCAGATGAACGAAATTGCACCAATTGCTTACCTGATAGACCTTTCAAATGTGATAATAGTAAATGCGTAAGCCCAACATACGTTTGCAATGGTGATAATGAATGTGGGGATAATTCAGATGAACAAAATTGCACCAATTGCTTACCTGATAGACCTTTCAAATGTAATAATGGTAAATGCGTAAGCGCAAAATACGTTTGCAATGGTGATAATGACTGTGGCGATAATTCAGATGAACGAAATTGCACCAATTGCTTACCTGATAGACCTTTCAAATGTGATAATGGTAAATGCGTAAGCGCAACATACGTTTGCGATGGTTATAATGACTGTGGCGATAATTCAGATGAACGAAATTGCAATTGCTCACCTGGAAGATCTTTTAAGTGTGCTACTAACAAAAACCTATGCATTGATTTAAAAAATCATTGTAATGGAAGATATGACTGCCAAACGAAAGATGATTATTCTGATGAATTCAATTGCACTTTTTGCCAACCATGGAACTCACAAGTGTTCCAATGTTGCAATGGCCAATGCACACTTATGGATCTATTATGTGATGGTATCAACAACTGCGGAGATAATTCAGATGAATCAAATTGCGCCAACTGCACAACTCATAGGCCCTTGAAATGTAATAATGGTAAATGCCTTCAATTGAGATTCCATTGTGATGGGAAAGATGATTGTGGTGACAACACCGATGAACAAGATTGTAAAGGGTGCAAAGGGCGGAATAATATTAAATGCCAAAATAAAACTTGTATACCATATTATAAACGTTGTAATGGTAATGATGACTGTGGTGATGGATCCGATGAAGTCCAATGCTCTGAGTGTTCCATTGATGCATTTAGATGTGACGATGGAAGTTGCATTAATATAAAAAAGGTTTGCGATCATGTTAGTCATTGCAAAGACGAATCTGATGAATCTCCTTCTAATTGCAATTAAGCTGTAATATATTTCATAGTTGGTATTAGTAATAAAATTACAAATAAATGTTTAAAATTTTGTTTTTTATTGGACTTTAGTGAAACTCTAAGGTATTTAGGCATTTATACAAGTTTTACATTGTAACTTGATCTTGATATCTTATGGTATAAAAAGGGCAAAGAATAGACCCCGAAATGTGGGGGAAAGGCCCAGTTCTACACGCTATTCGGGAAGAGCTATTGAGATCTCATCTGAGTCAGTCTTCCGCAGTGGATGACAATATTCAAAGAAATTTACTTTAATAATGATAAAAGTTTTCTTAAGTAATGTCATTTATTTTCCATATATGCCAAGTAGAGGATCCAATAAATCGCAAAATAAAAGAACCGCGGTTTTTTAAGTCAGATCCCCGGTTCTAGGATTGCAATAAAATATATGTATATTTCTGATATTTCTTTGGAAAAGATATTCTATATACTGGTGTTTATTGATTTCTGTATAATTACAATTAAAATCATAGGCATATTATTACTTTACTTATAAAAATAAAATTTAAAAGATTTAAAAAATTTTTTAAATAAATTTTGTTTCAAAAAAATAAATTATAAAATTACTGATTTTGACTGAAACTAGTCTGATTAAAAAAATATCCGAAAATTTTGTTTATAATTTAAAATTTTTAAATAGAACACAGGCAGAAAAATATATAAACATTATTTAAGAACTGCACCACGGTTTTACCGCAAGCTCATAACTAAGGTTCGGTTCTAGACTTTGCGGTCCTAGAACCGTGGTCCTAGGGCCGCATTTGGACATTCTAATCAAAATATATAAATTAAGAGTATTTTAGCTTTTATATTCACAGTAACAAATAATTGACAAATTTATAAAAGAGAAAGCACTTTATATTGTACATACTAAATTATACATTACTTTACATTTACATTATACATACATTATAATGTGCATTTAATACATTAAGAAATTAAATTATTGAGATTTGTTGTAGATATAGCCAGTTGCTGAATAGATTATATGCACGAAGTCATAAAGCAATGACGTTGTTGATGATGAGTTTAGCTGAAGTTGAATGTCATTCTTATGACTTATGAGGAACAAGGAAATTTATAAGAACATTTAATGTGAGATATTTATTTATCGACCATTAAATTTAATATTACCTATACTTTATAGCTACTGCATATTAGCTTAATAAACTTTAAAGATATATGAAAGTTGGTTATAAAGATTTCTTATCTTTTATTATATCTACATAGCTATATTGAAGTATGAATAGCATGTATGGATATACAGTTAAAGCTTTAATTGTTGGAATTCTACTAACAATTTGGTTTTGAAATCATCCTTACAATGCTCTATTATAAGTATGCTTCATTAGCATTTGAGGAAATCATGTTTTGACCAATATAAGCTATTATAGCTTCTCAATTATCCTTCCTTGTAAATAAGATTTCTACTTAATGTTAAAGTTAGAATTTAAAAACAAAAACATTGAATAAATCTAGTAAATATCAATTTAATGTAAATGTTAAAACGCAATTAATCGGTTCTCCTTGGTCAACCGAACAACTTGGATTTTTAATAGCATGCTAATAAGATAAAGACGTTCCTTTAATAAAAATTGCATTGTGTTAGAAAATAGCATAGGTAATATGAGCTCATATAACTAGTAATTAAATTAAATATAATAATTATTTAAATATTATTTCAGTGTGTGATGATATTTAAATGTTGAAAGCTTTTTCTGAAACTTCAAATAACTCATGTAAAATGAAGGAAACGGATGTTGGACTTGAATGTAAAAGAATATCAAAATTAATGCTGAATCATTCCCTTAATATTTTCTAAAACCTATCTTGATTTTAGGATTATACGTAAGATTTTCACCTTTAAATTATATAGTCAAAAATTAAAATCAAATCAAAATTTGTATTCGCTTTGACATTGTGGGTCCGGACCTGAGTAAAACATCGAGAAACAGATCTAAAAAGCATTGAGTGTCGCATTCTTTAGTATTAGGTTAGGTTGGGTTTTAAACATTGAAAAGATAGGGATCTCTTCACTTTTTGTTTTGGTATTCGATTTTTTAACACGGAACCTGTGTATCATATCAAAATTACATAGCTTTATTTCTAGATCAATGTGTATTTATTGTGAATTATTGTCATCAAAAATTATTTTAATTATCTTTTGTATAAACTAAAAAATAATCTTAATTCAATAAAAAAAATTTAGCATATCCAAATACATTTTTCTATTTACTATAAAGTAATTATCATTTATTAATATTAAATACAATTCTCGGAATAAATCTAATAAATAATATGTATGTGGACGAAGAAATTGAATATCATCACAACGCACTTGGGTTATTAAATTGAGGTTATCAGCGATACTCGCGTCGATAGTTCAAGACAAGGTTCTAATAAATAGCAAATAAATAGCAAAAGAATAGATTGCAGAAAGTTAACAATTTGGGCTGGTAAATGCCAAATGACGACTTTTCCTTGAATGAACAACGACGAACAAACCGAGTCACTAGAGATAAGATAACTCGAAAATAAATAAATAGCTTCCTATACGACCAATACATGCGGCTATACTTTTTTAAGTCCCAACAACTTAATACATATAACTTTATGCATGACTTTAACAGCTTTAATCAATAGAATAGTACTTTAACCAGTAGAACATTAGAGCATTTAGTTTAAACAGTTAAAGTCAAATTGCTCCTTAAGAGCCGCTGCATTGGTAATCAAGACTAAAGCTCTTAACTCTAGTGTTATTGGTCCTTATGTGCATTAGTCATCATGTGAGTTCTCCATATTCATGAGTTATGAAAAAAGGTTTAGGAATTAATTGTGTTGGCTCTCCTCGTGAACTCCCCAACGAAACCCCCTTGCTACCACTGTGCAAGCATTAAATCCATATGACCAGTGACTCAATCCGTCAATCCCCGATCCTCCCAAGGAAAAGCTCCTCTTCGTCGCCCAAATTTAATTTGACATTTGTTAGTCAAACTTATACTCTCAACTGTTTTGTGCTTCCATAGGATCACCTGCGCCATATTAATTCTATACATCTTACTATTCGACCTGTGCTCAACTCCCTCATTCCGCTCTGAAGAGACGAATAGTAGTAATAATAGTGTAACAATAGGATTTATAAAAGCTCATGAACGAGCTGAAGTGAGAAAATCTTTTCGCACATTTTTCCGCGACTCTCAAACACGCACGGACCATGTAAATACATATCCATATCTCACCTCGGCCTACACACCTTTACGTTCAACTGCGAAATTACCAAATAAAGTATTAAATTTGAGTTAGGAACTCTGGCGTGTCACGAGTGGATCTCTATCTACATTTTGCAAGGTTCATGGCTTAGCAAGTCCAGCTTAATAAATTCAGTGAAAAGAAGTGATAAGGATAATAAAATATTTATGGGGCGAAGCGCGTATTAACTATACTGCACTGCCATATTTATTATATACAAAAGTGTCCAAGTGGAAGTGAAAAATAGAGAAATTGTTCCAAAATGTCCTTTTTCACGCTGAGGAAAGAAAAGAAGCAAAAGGGGATCGGAAATGATCCGATCAAATCAACTTCCACTCCAAATCTGAATAAAATTTCCAAAGATGTTTCTGCAGAGCCTTTAAGTGCTGTTGAAGAACAACGACGCCCTTCTTTTTCTAGTGCGATTGATACGAGAAAAAATGGTTTCCTGCCTTCACAGTCTTCGAGTAGTTTGAGGAGTCTAATGGGATTCTTAACTATCGGAAGGAAGAAAAAGTCTTCAAGTAAAATAACTCAGTCGACTTCATTTGTAAATGTAAATTCATAAGAATAACCAAAAACATAGTAAATTACTACTATAGTTAATATTGTAATTATTATTATTTTTTATTAATATAAAATTAATTAATAATTGAAATTATTTTTATAAAATCTCTCATAAAAGTACGTGATAAATACAAAAGGCTATTCATAGAATTTGGCTGATTCTTCCTTCCCTTGGCTCTCTTGTATAAACCTTAGCGCAGCTCGTTCTATTTAAGACACTGTAGTATAAAATAAAACAAATTATTCATTTATTTTATGTTATATTATATTATAAACACTTAAATAAAATGAACGGCGTTAAGGTTTATGAAACAGAAGAGCCAAGGAAAGAAAAAACAATTATGGAGATAGAATATTATTGGATCTAATTATTTCTATTTGTAATGATTTTAGATGAAATTAGGGGAAGAATGGGGAGATCATTCCATAACAAATAACGAAGGAACTGATCATTTGCATCATAGTGACATTGGAGCTGGGAGCGTCTCATCCAACAGCAGCAGCGAAGATTCATTACGACTAGTCATCAGAAACAATCGAGCTTTCATTTCAAAGGAATCATCTTTAGGAATTAGCCCAAGGACTGACGATTTTGATAAAAAGTCTGAAGATTCCTCCAGAGCTGAGCTCATGTTTAGAGGGATCAAGAAATTTAATATTAATCCTAAAAACGGCATTGACTTCATTGTCCAAAATGAATTCATTGATTACACACCTTCAGAAGTCGCACAAGTAAACTATTTCCGTTAACTTACATGCAATTATACTAGTTAATGTTCTCTTAATTCCTTTTAATTAATTCGCTATAAAAATTTCGCTTTTAATTAATTTGCTATTCATTAAAAAATTCCAGTTTCTTAAATATGGCGAGGGACTTAGTAAAACGCAAATCGGGAATTACCTAGGAGAACGTGAAGATTTCAATGAGGAAGTTTTAGAAGCCTTTGTGAAGCTTCACGAGTTCTCAGAAATCAACCTGGTTCAAGCTTTAAGACAATTCCTATTGAGTTTCCGATTGCCAGGAGAGTCTCAGAAGATCGACCGGATGATGGAAACTTTCGCCAAGAGATACTGCGAGCTCAATCCGAGGCTTTTCACAAACACGGACACGTGCTACATCCTCTCTTTTGCCATTATCATGCTCAACACAACTCTTCACAATCCCTCGGTTAAGGTATAGAAAATATGGAAATACATATATTCAGTGCTTAATGACTCAACATTATATTTGAACAATTTTAACATTATGTAATAATAAATTGAGATTACTTTAATTTACTTTAATTATGCTTAAGATTTAATATTGTTATTTAATAAAAAAAAATTTGAAATAGGATAAAACGACTTTAGAGACATTTATGTCAATGAGCAAAGACATTGACGGAGGGAAATCACTCAATGAACAATTCCTCATTTCGCTTTACAACTCCATTCAGGCCGAACCGTTCAAAATTCCCCCTGAAGACGAATCTGATATGCTCACATTTTTCAATCCTGATATTGAAGGTGAGCAGATATTTTGCAAATCAGATATTTTGCAAATTAAGTCAGTTACGTTAAACCTAGCTATTAATCTGAGCCTTTTTTTATTATAATAAAATAATTAATATTAAAAATGAACGATATTTTATAATTTTTGTAATAGGATGGTTGTGGAAGCAAGGTGATCGATACAGACATTGGAAAAGACGATGGTTTATTTTGAGCAACAATTGTCTCTATTACTTTCGGTTCACTGCTGACAAAGTTCCCCGGGGCATTATTCCATTAGAAAATATTGTCACATGCTCTCATGAACGGATCGGGAAATATTATCCTTTTTGCTTAAAAAAGGATCCGAATGCATCAAAAGTTACCGAATATATTAAGTCTTGTAAGACTCTCTCAGATGGATCAACATCCCCAGGTCAATATTCCTCTTTAACTAACATTAAAACAGTGTTAACTATATAATTTCACTAACTACTCAATATTTAATATATAATTTTAAACAATTTTAAATATCAATTACTATACAATGAAATTATCAATCAATACCTACTATTTACAGAGTTTTAAGAATTAATGGATTATTGAAACATAATTAAGTTAATAAAATTATTAATTTTCAGGTAAACATTTGACGATCAATTTGGCCGCTGGCGACGAAGTTGAACGTGCCCGGTGGATGAAAGCGATTGAACAAAACAATTCCATATCTCAATTCTACACGATTCTCAACGAGAAGAAGCGGAAAATTCAGCAACAAACGGCGACAGGGACTCTGGCAAGGAAGAATTTCGGCAAACCCTCCATCGTCACAATTCCAGTGCGAAGGTCACAAATTGGTTTGCCACTCTCAAGACCAGACGTGGGAGTCCCCGCGAGTGTCAACAAAGATTTACTTCTCATGGAGAACAAAAATGATCCGAACAATTACTTTTCAAACGATCGAAATATGCCGGTGGAATCTACAACGGACACAAGGCTCAAGTTTCAGCCAAAAAAGTTTTGTGCAAACCAGAGGGCTAAATCCTATACGACGTTGAACGTCGTCGAGGCGTCGAATTCGATTTTCGATAAACGTCGATTTCAAGACGAAATTCAAAATTACGATGAACAAATGTCGGAAATGCCAAAAATCAATTTAATCGCTTATGAAACTTCGTTCATTAGTCCAAACCCTCATTCTAATCCTTCTAGTCATCTCCAGTATGAAATGGAATTGGAAGATCGCTTGAAAAATACAAAATTAGAAAGTTAAATGAGAAACACATTTAAATAATGAAAGCGGTGATTAATCAACGTGCCATATAACGGACATTTATTAACATTTTAAAAGCACAACACTCAAAATGTTCACCTTTTAAAATGCTCATAAAACCATTAAGAATAACAAAAGTAATTATTTTACTTTATACCAGTATATTTATTAAATTATGTTTATTAGTTTATGTACATAGGACTGTTTCTTTCACTGTTAACTTTATTTTTATGCTCACGCATATATTTAAATTATATTCATCGTTAAAACAAAATAAATATATTATATATATATATATATAATTCATATGAGATTCTGCACCTACAACTTGAGCTTAATTATTATTTATTTAAAGAATTTCATTTCAATTAATGATCGGAAAATCCTTCGATGTTCATCTTTTTCGACTATTGCATTTTCGCAAGCATATACGAAGAATTCCATAAACATACTTTTAAGGCTTTTAAGTATAGGATATGCAAATGTAAATTCCATTTAAGACTTTATGATTTTCATGTGTTAAAGAACATTTCATCTAAAAGCATTTCATTTATCGTAAGAAAGAATCTAATTGTTCTAATTGTATAATTTGCCCATTATTCTTTCTTTCCAGTTCAAATCAATTGAAATAATATGTTAATGAAGTTAAGGAACTAGTTAACCTACTGTTCATCAAATTCATCACAAGAACAAAAATACTTTACCAAAGAAAATCCTATAGAAAATCGTTAAGTCCAAATAAAAAATTATCTAACAGATTTTAAATTAATTAATTAGCCAGGAAAGTTAAAAATCACACCTGAGAATCTCTTTGTTCCCACAATAATCCTCCTATTTCATTCCGTTTTGCCATAATTTCATATGTTGGCTATACAAAAAGGCCTCTTTCTCAACGTCACAAACTCACAAATATTTAACACTCGAATGGCGAGTTCTTCCAAAAATCCTTCTTAACTATAGAATCAACCATTGAACAATGATCGAATTCTGGTTGTAATAAAGCTCAAGAACAATAAAACTTGGTCAAGATCATGACGATTAGATTGTTATATACAAACGTGTACGTTTATAACATTACGTACCAAGATGGTTCATTTGATATATCTACTCTATCTACCTTTTAGCAAAATTGCTTCCATATTAGACTCATTACAAGGAGTAGTTATTGTAGTACATCTGTTAAATGTATAAAAGTTACCCTATATCGATGTATGTATTATAATTCATAATATTCACAAAAATCCTCATTTCATTTCTTGTATGACTTTAATTACATAGACAATAGTTTTTGTATATATTATGTATGTGTATAATTGTAAGGTACCTGGTTTGAATGACCTACGCAATTGGATTCCACGGTTTACGTGAAAAACATGTGAATGCTTCTAGCATTATCAAATGTGTAATTTTTAAAAATGTTCCTCTTTTCCAATGTAATGAGTTAAACCTCAAGTTCAAGTAGAAGTTTTGTTGTGAGTCCAAACACTGCAGTTTGCTTTTTCACCTGGAGGAGAATCCAGTGATAAAATGCTCCTCTTGTCAAACTTTTTCTTTAATTTATTTTGTGGTTTCTTCGAATGTCTATCCCACTCCACTCATCCGCTTCCAACTGACCCGCTTTTTCAAACGAGGATCGGACGTGAATTCGGTTTAAGGAATTCTAAGTTGTTCAACAATACAATCGAAAGGGATGATTATCCCGTGGTTAGAACGACACTTGGCGATGTTCAGGGATATACGATGAAAACAATCAAACAAAGACCAATTTATGCTTTTGAAGGAATACCGTATGAAAATATAATTAATTAATCGTGTTGTTAATTATAGTATATTAGTTATCAATTTACATAAATTCGTGTTTCATCATTATTTTAGCAATTTATGTTAATAAATATTATTTATTTCAATTTGAAGTTATGCTGAAACCACAGAAGGAGCTAACAGATTTAAGGTAAAAATAATATCCAACTTACTGGGATTTTTAATTTAAGGCAATTTTAACTTTTAGATTTAACTGACAATGAGATATCAAGTTTGTACTTTGCATCATAACCATGTTTTATTTGATACCTTTGAACAAAAGAATTTTAGACACTATAAAGTTTAGTGAAATGAGTTTTATTATTCAATATGAACTTGAGCTGATGAACAATTCACGACTTTAATAATTGCATTTAATTGTAATTGTATGGTAAAGGAAACAACGTGTTAGTGTGGGAAATCAAAGTGTGTTCAAGACATCCATGCTCAAAGGTGTTCTCCAATTATATCTTCTTCGAACATGAGAAAAATATAAAAATTCCTTGTTCTGACTCTCACACTGTTTACTTTAAACATTTTAAACCATTCTAATTCTACCATAAGGCTTATTTTTTTACATTTTTATGATTTTACGCATCTTATATTCTTACACAGAAGAAATTGAATTACATTATATTTACATACATTGTTATCTTGTTTAGCTGACAATGATTCGAACAGTAGCAAAATTACCTTAAACGTCTCTCTTCTATTTAATAAGGAATAATTACATTATAAGACATAACAGTAATAATAAATAATAGAGATAATAATTAAGGATTATGTTTCAGGATCCGATTCCTAAGCATCCTTGGAACGGAATAAGGAAAGCAATGAGTCCTGGACATTATTGCCTTCAAATCCATCAATTCAAACTCTTTCAAATTCTTGGAAGGGAAGATTGTTTAACAATTCAAATTTATACACCTTACGTAATGTCATTATTTCTTTATTGCTCTCAAAATATATTCTAAATACCCTGAGATTGGCATTTTTTATATCTTTTCCTTACTTAATCATGATTGAATATATTTCCCTGTTTAAAATCAAGGTTATTTATCAACATTAATTAAACCTTTGTCCTGCATTAAATAAGTGCATGCTGCATAATACTTACTTATGAATAATATGATTCTGAAGTTTAATAATTTGAATCAAAAAGTTGATACTCGCAATTGAATTTTTAGCTTCCATCTGAAACCTCACAACTTCTACCTGTCATATTTTGGTATGAAAACATATTTCATTTAGATTATTTGACTCATTTAAGTCATTTGGGATATTTAAAGCATATAAATACATTATACATGTGGATGTATTGAAAATATAAATTTCTTTTATTTAATCGTTTATTGAATATTTAGGATTCACGGAGGAGCTTATGGTAAGATACTCACAAACTAAACTTGTACCTAAACCGAACTGACAAAATAACTACCAAGTTACTATTTTTAATTTAATATCAATTCATTTAATACCTACATCAAAAGTTTTTTTAACTGATTTCAATGGTTTTCAGTATTTGGAGCTGGAAGCGAATATGGTCCAGCGTACTATTTAGACAAAGACGTCATTTTTGTCACAGTAAATTATAGACTTGGAATTTTAGGTAAAACAAATGCATTATTTATAGCAGTAATGTATTGCAAAGAACTGCTTTATAACCTTGATCATTTACGTTATATTCTCATATGTCTCAACTTAAGTATGAAATAAAAACTGATTGTCTTGTTAGGATTTCTTAGCACGGGAGATGAATCCAGTTATGGTAATTATGGCTTAAAAGATCAAAGTAAGTAACTTGTTAAACATTAACTTTTTAACAATACATTTAATGCATTTTCTACTTATTTATTGGACTGTCAATTTTACATTTCAAAATCGAAGCATGTGATGCACTTAAATCTAAATTCCTGATGTTTTTTTATACATGTTATAATTATTAAAGGACTAGCAATGAAGTTCGTGTATGACAATATTGAATTCTTTGGCGGTGATAAAAAACGAATCACGGCAATGGGCCAATCTGCTGGGGTAATAAATCCATAAATTCAGTCAGTTAAGTTGAAAATGGCTCTATTAAAGCTGTATTAAGCCTTTTGTCTCTTCAATTAGGCTTCGAGTGTTCATCTGCATATGATAGGGGAAGAAGAGCCTTTGTTTGCATCTGGCGTTTCTTTCAGTGCGACAGCATTCAGCAATTGGGCCATTGTCCCTCCAGTTGTCAATGCTGTGAATCTTCGGAAACTCGCAAATCAAACGAATTGTCCATTCACTTCCTCGCAACTCTTTGTGGATTGTCTCAGGAACATGAATCCATTTCTACTGGTTGGAAAACAGCAATTTATGGTATTTATTGCAAATTAATTATCAAATTATTTACTAATAAAATATTAAGAACGTACATCTCGGGATGATGATGTATTTAATTAAGTATAACAATAAACAACTAACAATTAATTTAATTATATTAAGGAAAAAGTAACAAATTGCGTGCAGGTTTTTATTATATAGGTACTTTACAAAATAAGCATATTTATATTGTAGTTTTTAGGTATTAATGAAATTTTTTCCGTTTGATATCATTTCGTTTCATTTCATTCCTAGTACGATTGGCTTGTTCTTCCTCCTGTAATTTTCGGCCCAGTTGTTGAAGAGAAGCGAGAAGGAGCATTTTTAACTCGAACTCCGTATGAAGCTTACAAAGAGAAAAAAGTAGCCAAACTGCCTTGGGTAATTTAATTGACGTTTCTCACTCATTCAATCTTACATTTACATTTCGCGTTTTAAAGTCTTAAGAATGACGCACGAGCGCACTATTGGGTTTTATAAAGTATTTTTTTTGCTTATTTGCAAATTTATTAATTGTTGAATTTGTAAATTGTCAGATCTCGACAAGGACCGCACATGAAGGGCATCTACTTTCAACTGGTCGGTTTTAATCATTCCATTATTTACAATTCAATAGATATATATATTTTAATGTTATATTAAAAATATGTTTAATTACTAAATTGGACAATATTGACCAAAATGTAAACATTTAATAAATAGTTTATTCCACTGATAAACATAGTACTCTATGCTTTTGGGATCCTTGGCATTTTGACAAACCATTGGGAGAAACGCGCTGAAGTATATTTGGATTATAAATACACTGTGCACGACCCAAAGGAAGCTACAAAAAAAATTCAAAAGTTTTATTTTGGTGATGTCACGCCAAAAGATGCAAATCGGTCAATTTTTGGAGATGTAATCATACTAATAATTTAAACAGTTAAAATGAATATAATTGTTTTTTAAATCTTATTTTAAAGCATAATAATCATGCATTATCTTTATTTGTTAATTTTAGATATACAGTGACCGCGTGTTTTATTTCCCTTTAACTCAAGTAAGTAACTTTAACTCAAGTATTAAGCGTTTGATTAATTTGAATGGGAACTGTAAACCTCGGAATTTTAGGCATTGAAAGCACATTCGCAAATTGCTCCGACTTATTCATACATTTTGAACAAACGGGTAGACAAAGGAGTTTTCAGATTTTTAAATCTTAAAGAAACCGATGGCGGTATAAATAATTAATGAATTTAAATAATTATTATATTAAATCTGTTAACTTAATATTGATGAAAAATGACTGTTAAAGAATAATCTTCAATTTGTTCTTTAAAATGATTTTAGTTGCATATAAAACAATAGTTCATTCGGATGACATTTTTATAATGATGAACGGAAGTGATTATGGATCAGGATGGAAAACGACGGATCCAGATTACGCATTCGTTAAATTGCTCACAAACTTGTTTGCAAATTTTGCGGAAAAGGGGTATTTCCCATATTTTCTATTTTCCATAATATATCACGAATCAAAATATTTTAATATATCTGAAAGTGAGTTTTAATTATTAATTAAATATTTTTTACATTCAATAGCGAACCTCTTTATACAGATGACAATGGAACTGATCTCAGAATTTGGAATCGTATTGAGAATCCCTTTGACATTGACTATTTAGATATAAATGATGAAGTTAAGATGATTAAAGAACCGCACAAAGAAAGGCTAAAATTTTGGCATGATCTCAAATTAGAAGATATGCCAATATATGAAATTTAATTATTTAATAAGTTAGATTAAAATTTGTTGGTACTTACAACTATTTACAAAGAAGATTTGAGATTTTTACAAAGTAGATATTTATTTCTTAATTTCAATATCAATCTAGAAGCTTTATAGAATTAAAACTTTATGCAAGAAACTATTTTTTAATAATATATTTATATTGCCAAAAATTGGGACTGTTGTTAGTAGCGAGTATTCATCAATACTGTATTTTCTCGTTTTATTTGTTATACAAATAAAACAATCAAACTATGCATGTAAATAGATTTGCGTATTTATAAATATTAATGATGTTTTAAGATGAATTTACTTTATCTGTTATTTATATTTCTTAGCTCCATTAGAACTTTTTTAGCCTTTGTTTAACCATTTTATGTACATGTAATAAAAATCCAATAAAAATTAATTTAAATTAAATTATGTACATTATGAATTATTACATGAAAAAATAAGATTAAAAAGATGGAAAAAGCACATAAAAATGCAATCTTTGTGAAATGCCTGTTAACTATATAATCTTTCGTACTGGCAGAGGATCAAAATAAGTTTATTGTTATTTAAAACCACGATTGGATTATTTAATTGATCAATTTTTGCAAAACAACTTGATTTAATAAAGTAAATAAAGTAATCAACGTGTTTATAATTCTGCCTTTACTTTCTCAGCTCCCGGGGGAGGAACGTCAATTGCGGGGTTTTCAGTAAAAAAGTTTTTGGGTTTGAGAACGAATCCCGTCGTTTCAAAAGGCATCACAGGGAAATCCTCAACTCTGACAATATGCGTAAGTCCGAAGATGTGCCAAAGGACAATGTCTGCATTGTCCACACTCGTGTTCTCATCCTCCTTCACCCACTCAGGCAGTCCGGTGTCATTAAGGTAAAATCCCCCAGCGTAGAGTTGATCTTCCCTGTACGGCGTCACCCAAATGTCATTGGTGGTAAATCCGGCTTTGGGCACAAGGGGCGAGTCGCGATGCATGAGCAAAGGCAAAGAATTCATCGTCATCAATTTCCATCCAACGGGTTGTTTCGTAAATGGATTCATTTTATTTGGATTGCTAATCACCCAGGATCGACCTTTCGATGCATCCATTTTGCTCTTGGCTTCTCCTGCCGTTTTGTACACTGTGCTGTTAATTCTAAATCCTTGGCCATATTTATTTTCCTTTGATCCCGTGGGCGCAGCGTCAGCGACGATGTCAACTTGGGCCACCGAGTTGTTCTGTCCGTCAAGCATGGGGTCAATGCGGATGGCAAAGAGATGCTGGTGATATTGGCCATTCACTTGATCCATGACTTGGGTTCCATGACCGAATGGCGTGCTGCCCACAGCTAAGAGATTCGTTGAGATTTCCCCCGTGGCGCGGACGGAGAATTGGATCGTAGCGTCTTGGAAGAAATGCCAATAGAACGCGTAATCGTAATTTCCAACGGTCGCGACGAAGCTGAGGGTTAAACGGTTCGCTCGGGCCACGTTGACTTTGCCGGATCGATATTCTGTGTGTTTCCAAAGCATGCCGTCTTCGTCCTCGTTGACGCAAATGACCCTGGGGAATTTTCTGGCTGTTCCGTTGTGGAAGTTGAGGACGCCGTCAAAGAATTTCACAGTTCCTGTGCAATCAGCTCTTGTTTTCAGAGGATTTGCTTGGAAGCCAATGCCATATTCTCCCATGTCGAAAACCTTTTTAATAATTGATAATTTTTTTTGACTCATACAATATACAATAAATTAATAGATATTAAATATTAAATACTATTATTATTATTAAATACTG
>VJMY01001263.1:0-15620 GCA_009869795.1 Neelides sp. FZ-2019 | reverse complement strand
AAGAAAAGTCGGAAATGTTTTCACAAGAGATCATTCGAAGTTCCTTCAGATGCTGCAATTTGTTGATGCCCAACGAGTGGAATTCAAAAAAATGATCATTCAACTGATCGCAGTTGCGAATTCCAGTTAATCCAAAATCAGTCACTTTGGGGCAATGAGAAAATTGCAAGATTTCGAGTTTCTTCAAGTTTTGAGCAATGAATTGAATCTTCCGGTCATCAAACGCTCCAGGACATTCAAGGAGATTCAAACTGACCAAATTGACCAATTTGGTCTTACAGGTAAAAAGTGAATCAAAAGATTGAAATTTCATCCCGCGAAAGCGAACTTCTTTCATGAGGGAGTCAGGGAAATATGAAATGATGTCTTTGTTCGAACTGTTGTTCATTTGCTCGCTCTCTTCACTCTTTGGAATGAAAATTGATAATTGACGAAGGGATTTGAAAAAAGTGAGAAAATCCCATTTGGTCGCGATTTTTCCAGCTCTCAATTCAAGCCCTTGGAGATTTTCACATTTGAATTTCACGAGGTCAATTAAATATCCTGGCATTTCGTAATATTCGTCGAAGACCTCAAGTGACAAAAACTCCAATTGTTCCAGCGGTTGTTGAAGTAAAAATCTATAGGCGAATTTGGGATGAACATTTGGCTTCAACTCGCGCAATTTCAAGTATTTCAAAAACGGAAATTCCATCTCAAGTCGAGTCTTATGGAAAAACCCGCCTAAATTCAAATCCAACTTCACAATCGTCTTCAATGAATTTTTGGCCAATTCATAAATCCCGTAATTGAACACGTTGGGGAATTTCCTTTTGTCAACAACTTGATTTCTGGCGAACAATGTAACAGCGGGAACTTCAAAACTTTTCAATTTCTTCATGGCTCCTAGCAAAGTACGATTTTGCTCTCCAACTGAAGGATTTTGCTCAATGAAAACATGGTCTTGGTTCGACAATGAAGGGATGATTTTGAATTCAGTCAAATTCCCCAGAACAGTGGAAATCTCTTCGAAACTCTTGGTCGATTTGGGAATCATCGTTGTGAATGCACGAGAAAAGAAGGAATCGATGGCCAATTTCTCCAATGAAGTGAATTGAGAAATGAATTTAATAAAATTTTGAATTTTCTCATTCACTGTGCATTCTGGGTTGACTCGGATGATGAGATCGGTCGTATTTCTTAAAATCTGAGAGTATGGCTTGAAGAACTCAAAATCCACGTGTCGTTTGCAATTGAAACTCATGTCGATTTGGACTTTCCTCCACTTGGTCTTTTGAATGAGGAAATATTTGTCCAAGAAGGATTTAAGCGGCACGTTGACATCCATGAGGAATTCGTGATCGAGAAAAAGTCGCGTTCGGGTCAAGAAGGAATTGGACGAGGAAATTGAATCTTTGACGCTTTTTGAGACGAGGCGAAGATTCTTCATATCATTGAAACTCAAATAATTCCCGAGGGTCCCGGTCACCTTAAATGAAATAACGCAAAAATATTTAATTTAATTAAATCATTAAACGCAATTTAAATCTTACAAAGAAAGAATTTTACTTTAGTTGAATAATACTTTTAGAAGTCAATACTATAAAATTTAAATAAATTGTAGTTTCAAAAAATTTTAATGTAAATAAAAACCTCATTAAAACTAAGAACTTTCAAAAGTCCAGCTGAATCCAAGATTTTCTCTGTAGATTTATTTGCATTCCGAGTTGGGATTGTTGATAGTTGTTTACGCGTCTGATGAGAGATTGTAATTCGATGAAAGGCTTTCAACCCAGGCTGTTCACGACTTTGAAACTTGAGAGTTTTCTTCTCGACCCATTTAAACTACAAGAAAGATAGAACATTAATTGAATGACTTGACACGGGGAATCAAAATTGAAGATTTAAATATTAATTCGTAATTTCTAAAAATCTCGACAAGATTAGCCACTGGTTTTGTAATTTTAATTACTTTAAATGAATAACCTGTTCTGGGAATTTTAATTTTCTTTTCATGACTTCGCGATTAGTCGAACCTTCTGAAGGCTTCGAAAGGATTGGACTCCTTTAAAACTCTTAAAATTTATTGAAAGCTAGTTGACGTGCGATTTAATCTTAAGCTCAACTTGTCCTCACTTCGCCACGGGACTCTATCACATCTTCCACGGATGCTTTTGAGCATGCATAGTTCACAAATTACGAAATAACAAGCATAAACATGACGAATAGGAAAACGTAATCAAGTTTTATAACTCGACGATTTGTTAAAAGCTGGGATTTGTTAAAAGCAACGATGTATCAGACGATGACCTTGCTTGCTTTCCTTAGTGATTGACTCCAAGTTAACTCCAACACAAGAAGGCCAACAGATATTAAATAATGAGACTTGATCGTGGAAATTAATGCAAGAGTTCAGCACTTCAGGTTTAAGTTTCACTCTTTCAACCTAAAGAATCGAAGCGTAAACTGATCATGAATTGTTATGATTTGGACTGTCATGTCGTGCAAGGGACAGTGCAGTCGGCCCACACCCAGTGCCAGGTTGCCAGTTACAATGTACCATTAATGCTATAACTAATCAGACTATTATATTGACTATATAGCTCTCAAATTTCTCAAATCAAAAATTGAATTCGTTTCATTGCAAAACCCAAAATTCCTCATTTCATACTATAAATTTATTTAAAGCATTTTATGCACATTTTGTAGATATAAATAAAATGATTCATAGAATTAAAATGGCCAACCAGCCCAACCATAAATTTAGATTGTGATAATAAGTAGTAATTTGGTAGTTATATGCAAATATGTGTTCATAATTTAAAATAAAAAAGTTCATGTTTAGTCTAAATATATTTATTGCTTTATTAGGGGATTTTAAAAGAAAGTCAACATGATTAATTGTTCTGTCCATTATCATCAATCTAAGAATTCTTGATTTGTATATATATATACAAATATATATTCATTAAATTAACAATAAGTAACAGTATAAATATATTAAAATAGATCTAATAACCCAATAATTTAGAAATAAACATGGATGAATTATCACATTTTTCTCAAATCAAACAAATTTGTTATAAATGGAATGATTAATATAATAAATTTTTAATGCTACCTACTACGAAACATATGAATGTAATGAAAATGTTACGATTGTCACATATGGGTATAAGAATGATTAACATAAAGTCACAACAATTAAAACCAGTGGCAGATCTAGGATTTTTTACAGAGAGGGTTATACGTGTTAAAGTAATGTATTTAGATAGGGCAAGAAAATCCTATAATATCTAGTATAAGACAGAACTTTACATGAGGGGTTTGAACCCTTTAAACTCTAATGGAGATCTGCCACTGATTAAAACAAAGGTTAACAATAAGGATAAATTGCTTAAATAGTAAAAACATAAAAACAGTAAAAAAAACTTCTGTCATATATAAAATTTTAATCAAAAATATATAACTCTAATTCAAGATTTGAGAATTCCCCATGTATTTAAATAATACAAAACACAAACAAACTTTAACATACAAAAATAAACATATATAATAATATATAATGTATATGTAATAGAGTAAAATAAATTGATGAAATATACAATTAGATAAAGCTCTTTATCATAAAGTCGAGAAATAAAAGTCTAAAATTCTGAAAGGCTGTTTAACAATTCAAACAATCGGTTAAATAAAACAAAAAATGATGAATGATAATATGGAAATTGCCATTTGTGGAAGTTTGGAAATCAATTGCAGTGCATTGACTCAACCGAATGAAAACCATTTTGTAATGGTTTGGACGCCGTTTGTTCGTTCATCGTTCCATCAAAATCGCTATCGTCGTCTTCATCTTCCAACTTCCCGCCAACGTTCTATTAAGGAAAATCAATTAAGATGAATTCTTCCTCATAATATAACCTAACAATATGTAGGAATTAAATAAAAATATAGAGAAATTAAACATGAAAATTTGAGATAAATCTTACTAGGTAATAAAACCTCGTGTTTTTAAACTTGTGAATTCCTTTGCCAAGATATTCAGAAATTGCGATCTCGAGGTGACGAGAAAGATGAAGTTCAAGGAGTCGCGGGTTATTCATCAAAATTGACTCAATACCCTTGCAGCTTATCTGAGAAAGATTAAAGGTTAAAACGGTTATTAAATTAAAATTTATTAGGGTTAAATTAGTTTTCATATTAATTTTTTAATTTTTAGTATTTTTGTAATTAAATAGTGATTAATTAATGATGCACTGATAAATAATGATATATTTAAACGCGGACCTTGGATGAAATTTTATTGGGTGATGACAAATCCAAGATATTCAAATTGGTGAATTTGATTCCATCAGAGCAAGAAAAATCCGTGATGTTTTGACAGCAAATCATGCGAAGTTCTTTGAGTCGCTTCAACTGCTGTATGGAATTCATGTTGTTTCGCATCGTCGTCAAGTCGTTCAAATACTCAGTTCCGGTTAATCCAAAATCCGTGACGTTGGGACAATGAGAGAATTGCAAAACCTCGAGTTTCTCACAGTTGTGGACGACAACAAGGAGTTTCTGGTCATCCAACGCTCCAGGGCAGTCAAGAAGATTCAAACGAACCAAATTGGTCAATTTTCTTCCACAAGTCATCAACGAGTCAAAGGTTTGAAAGTCCAAGCCGCGAAATGACAATTCTTCCATGGAGAATTCAGGGAGTTTTGAAATGATGTTTTTGTTTTCTCCATTCAACATCTGATGGCTGTCTTCAGTCCTTGGAACGAAAATTGACAATCTTCTGAGGAATTTGAACAAAGCAAGGAAATCCCAATTCTCTGCGATTTTCCCGGCTTTCAAATGAAGTCCTTCGAGATTCCGACATTTCCGTTTGACCAGCTCAAGGATCTCCCGCGGCATTTCGAAATATTCATTAAAAATCTCAAGAGAAAGACATTGGAGTTTATCCAAAGAGGAAATTTGACTCAGAAAGTCAAAAGAGAATTTCTTGTGAACATTCGGCTTCAGTTCGCGCAGCTTTAAATGCCTGAGATTCTTGAATTGAACATTACAAATTCGGTCCAAGTCCAGAAACCCGCCGAAATTCAAATCCAAATTCACAATGGTCGACTCAGACTGAAGGGCAAAGTTGAAAATTCCATAGAAGAACACATTGAAAATGGTCTTGGAGTCAAAAGATGGATTTCGATTGCAGAACGTCACCCCAGGAACTTCAAAGCTCTTCAAATTGCACAACGCGTCAAAGATCTGCTGTTCGCGATGTTCCTCAATTGGCCAATTTTGCAAAAGCCGAACTTGATCAAATTCCTCGGACGAGCAAAAAATTTTGAAATGAGAAATGTTCCAAAAAATGTCTCGAATCTCATTTTTGTGCTGGAAAGATCTGGCGATGAGCTTCTCAAAGGCGGAAGAATAGAAATTGTCCAGGGCCAATTTCTCGAGAGATTTGAAAGAGTTGAGGAATGGGAAGAAATTGCCAATCTTCCCTTTCCCGACGAAGGATTCTTGATGGATCCCAATGGTGAGGTCAATCACATTTTTGAAAATTGGGAAAAAGGATCTGAATTCTTCGAAATCCAAATTCCCCTTTTTATTCCGACTCAGCTCCACACGGATTTTCTTCCATTTGGTCTTCTTGAGATGATAGCAATTATCCACGTTGGCGTTCAAGTCGATGATGAGTTCTTGGTTGATGCGAAGAGTTACTCGGTTCAAAAAACTCTTAGAAGAAGTAATTCCACCATTCATCCTTTTCGACACGAGACGGCAATTTTTCAAGTCTTCCAAGCTCAATAACTTCCCAAGTGAATTAGTGACCTAAAAGGATTTTTAATAAATCAATTGTCAAGTAATATCATAAAATACTTGTAAATTTGTGATTTTTTTTAGATATTACTTATAAACTTGTAATGTAACTAAGTAATTAGAATTTTATTAGTTTAATTAAAAGAGCAATTTGATTGACTTATTGAGAAAATGTCGAAGCACGTGGATCGTGGATGAAAATTCAAAATTTCATTTCATTCCTGAACTTCCTTTATTTATGCATATGTACACTTAATTATAAAAAGTTTATTGCAACAATTAACCAACCTTACTATTTACTGCGACATAAGGCTCGAACCATAAATACTAATATAACGATTGAAGTCGTACAATGTACTAATATTTTTAAGATGGGTTAGATATTGATGATTAATTAGCAGTAACTAGCGCGATAATTAAACAATCGTAAATGTTATAATAATGTTAATCTTACATTTTAAATAAATAATTACCTCTTGCTTTTGAAAAATTTTTCCGATTTCTGAAAAATCCGGAAATCCGAGATTTTGAATGGGCCGTGGTTTTGGAATGGCAATGGTGACGGCTCGTGATCGAGTTGTGATTGCTTTACGAGTCGAAACAGTGGATCTTCTTTGACGCTTTTCAATCCCATTTGTCTAAATTTACAAAGCAAACAATTTAAAATAATTAATCAAAATGTCCACAAGCCCAATTATTAAAACACCGTCCCGTACAAAACTAGCGACATTAAATGCGCGTTTAGGTTAGGTTTAGAAAGTTTCAATTTCCCCTAATTTATTTCATTAAACTGTGGCCTACGAGTGATTAAATTCCTTATATGATTTACTTAAGGTATATCTACTTATAATAAATATGTATTATTGATTTCATCTCAGATGCTACAATTAATGATTAGTAATTAATCGATGGTTTAATTGATTAAAAAACACTACATTTTGCCAAGCTACTAGTTAGCTTCAAAATAACTTTTAGAATAATTTTTAAAAAAACTAACTTGAGGAGCAACATTTTTATTAAATCCATAGCCTAACCTGTCCTAACAAGTGTCAAAATGTGATTTACGACAAATTAGACATTTCTTAAAACACGCCAAAAATCCCGCCAAAAACCCGCCACCCGTCAAAGTCATAGAATTTAACGGAGGACAGAAGGACAGACCTTTCCCATATAGCCTTTTGCTGATTTAGATTTAAGCATTTGGTAAAACTCTAATGATTCAAAATGGAATAAATATTGATATTTAATTTTAAGACTTACGTGGTGTTTTAATCCGTTTTTCGGAATTGGACGAATTGCGTCAGGTGAGTATTCAATTGGCCTTTGATGCGACCTCATGTTGTTTAGTAGGGGGAAATTTTAATTGCCAAGTTAAAGTGGACAGAGGGAGAATAATGAAAGGTCATGAGGGATATGAGTGGAAACTTGGGAATGCTGGACGCTGGAGACTTTCTACTTGGCGAATAAAAAGGTCTTTTTCTCCTCACTCACAACCAATGCGCGGAATGAGCCAGAAAGACGCAAGACGAATATATTCTAAACTAACTTATCAACTCAAGAGATTTTTTCAAACAACCATACCTTCTTTGTTTAGACACTGAGTCTTAGATTGGTCAAAATTATTATTTTTTATTTCTCCAACATTTTCAACATTTATTTCATCTTCATGGTGAAATGAAGATTTCACAATTTTTATTATTTCACTTTAATATTCTATTGAGCACATAACAGAGCACATATCTAGTAAATTTTCTTTCAGCCTCCTTTCAGCGGCTGAAAGGAGGTTATGTCAAGTTAGGTAAACCTAACCTCCTTCCAATTCAGATATTGATCTTATTTTTATTTCAATAAGGGTTCAATATTACAATATACTTTCGTACACCAATATAAGATATGGTATATATTTAAAATTTTGAAATGATGATTTTCTTAATGAAAAGTTTTTTCATTTTTAGTTCAATTTATAACATAATAAATCATGTTTAGATAGGTCTACTATACAATAAAAGCTATAATATGGGGCAACCTATCAGTTCATTTAATATTTATAATATGTGAAAGATAATTGCAATTGTGCAAATTTTAAAAATTGACTTTTTAAATGACTTACTTATAATTTACATTACGAATGTGTTTGAAATATAACACGTGAACGGTGAAACGTCAACTAATTTACTATAAAATGTCCTTGGACTTATATTTCATGAGTAGCACAAAGAGAAAAAACCTTTATCTTTCCTATTTATAAGTTTTGGAATTGTAAATAAATAATAATAATTGATATGTTTGTAAACTTTTAGGTGAATGCATTTTACAATGTTTAAGCGGAAATGAAAAACTCACAAGTAAAATCAATTGAAGCCAAAGACCTCAAAGATGAACCTTTATTCGTTGAATATGTAGATTTATGTGCTTGTGTGTTAAACGTTTAATATTATTTAGTCGAAACATATTAAATATGCTTTTCTTACAATTAACCCCACCTATAAACATGTATGCTTTCGTATGTATGAAAAGCATCCGATTAATAATTTAATTTTCTCATTTTGAGTTTTCTGTGGCTCATGTGAGATTTATATGAGAAATTTCAAATTTATGTTTCGGATTTGTTAAGAAAATAGAATATTTATTTATAATTCAGGGAAAAGACTTTTAAACAAAATAAAAATTTATTCATAATGCATTATGATATAAACATAAACTGAATCTTGTTATATAGCATATGATAAAATACCTAGCTTTTTTCTAGTAATTAAATATAAATTTTCTTCATTTAAATAATTATTCTAAATATAACTAAAAAGACTATTCAACATTCAAATTGTAATTTCAACGCAACGTTAGATTTGAATGTTAGTGTCTAGCGTCTAAACGTTTAAACGTAGCGTCGCATGGTTGAATAAAATTTGCATGATCGTTGTATAAAAGCGGCGATTTAGGATTTTTGGTTCACGAAACTTATTCTGAACAAGTTGAACAAGTTGCTTATTTAGTTTCACTTATCAAATACACTTTTCAACATATTGGTAATGGTTAAAATTGAAAAGTTGATAGTTAAAAAAAAAGAGATTTAATAATAAACCATTAATAAGTGAAATTGTCTCTTTTCTGATATTGGATAGTTGGAAGGCGGAAACGTTGTAGGAAATTCCTCCTGAGACCTTGGAGCATTGAGGTGAAATTGGCAATGGGAGCCATCATGTCAGCAAGGAGCGGACGACGCACTTGAACGTTGAAAGCTCCCGTTCTTGGGGGAGTATCCACGTTGAATTGAACGATCATTGGACTTCGCTTTCCAACATGATGACTTTCTAAATAGATCAAATTCTAGATTAACTAATTAAACAATTATAATATTTACAAAAAATCTCTTTTGCTCCACTAAAATAAAAACACCAAAATTACTCACAATTAAAGCAATTAAACTTTAGGAGCAATTAATAGTAGGTAAGCAATTCAATAATGAATAATAAAAATTTATCAAATAAAAATTAAATTCTAAATTAGTATGTAATTAATCTAATTAAGAATTAAAAATCATCTTGATTACAAGATCTTAAATTTAAATCGGCTTATTCCCACATTATGAAATTATTTTTGTCTGATGGTCGGTTAATAATTAAAAATCAAGATTAATGCGGAAAAAAGCCAAAAATAAAAAACCAATTCCCATATCTTAAATTACATTTCAATCCTTAATTACTAATTGCTAATTAGCTAAATACCTTGATTGAGCGGCCCTTGATGAGTATCCCTGAATAAGAGTGCCAAGCACAAGACGACGAAGCCGAAGACTCTCTTCATTCTCCTTTGTACTCGAGCGGTGGATTAGTGATAGCTGTTCCTTGGGTGGGCGCCGAGTAAAAAGTGGGAAAGAATGGAGGAATTGGGAGTTGAAAGAAGCCTGAAAATGCTGAGTTCATTTACTAATGAGTTTTGTTACCCGGCGCATCTCCGGTTGACCCGATTCTACTATTATTGTCTTATCCTCCTTTCCAAAGGAGACTTTGACTTGAAGAGATGAGCCACTTTTCCCATGCTCACCCATAGGGCGTCTTGGGGTCATCTCTCTTCATGGGCCACTTAACCCACCTTCCCTCACATTCCATTCATCCATATCACCTACTCTGATTAAGCACCTGAGAATATCCTAATGGACATTAATTCACAATGGAATTATCTTTTATGCTTTCCGCACAACGCACATATGAGCATGTTGTTCGATCTTATAAATAGACTTTCGTTTCCTCTCCTTTATCAAACATGGGCGTTGACAGTAAATTTTATGAATGAAGAATGAATTAGAAATTAAAGTTCTTAAAAATTGTATTCCTATTTTTTTTATTAAACTAAAAATCATATAAATATACACATATGTACATACTTGTGACACCATTTGGAATTGTACAAATTCAGGTGACATGTAACAAAAATGTGTTTTTTCATTGATTTTGGGTTTAGACGTAGTCATGGAGGGTGAACAATATTTAAGTTTGACTCAAATATGCCATTTAGACGTTTAGCTAATTGTTTACTGGAAAATCAGAATGCTGTGAATAAAATTGTAGTGAACAATGGTGGTATGAAAGTTGTTCATTTTCTTAGTCGTAATTTATGACTTGTATACTATAACTGTTATAACCTTTTGACTCGTAAGTAAGTTTACTTACAATAAAGTTTTAATATTATTAGTTAGTATAAATGATTTATAAATAATTCATACATGTTTACTCATAATTATAAAGTAGATTGGGTATATGATGATTATAATGAACCTTACATTTAGTTTAATGTTTTCACTTATCTTTGTCTAGTATTAAATAGGAGAATGAATCGAATTAATTGAATCTTCGTATCACTTATCAATAATTGTTTAATCAAAATGAACGATTGATCTAATCATTTAAAGTTCAGTTTAGTTCGTTAGTTTAATATTAGTTCTTTGATGAGTAAATAATGCATACATACATAGAGGGTGGTTCTTAATGTAGGCGGTTTCATATATTATTATTAATTAAAAAAGCCGCCTACATTAAGGATCAGCCTGTACCTATATAGTGCATAGTTAGTGATAATATTTACGAACAAAGAACGACCCAAAACTCAAGATAAGAAATATTATTAAAAATTACTAAAAGATAAAAGAAATACATACCTTGTTAAGAATATTTACAAATAGAATTTGGCTAGTAATGTAGGTATTTAATATCCTCGAATAATTTGTATGTACTAAAAATAATAATTAGTATTTAACATTGAACATAAACATTGAACATAACAAGTATGCTTAAACTATGTGTCTTACTGATATCTTGCATAGTGATAGCCCAGATAGTGCAATAATATAGCATTGTTCTGAGTCTTCGGAGAATTGCTATGCATTGAGATTTTGTCATGAAGGCATCAAGGCTCAAGGATTGGAAAAGGACCGTTGAGAATGTGGAGTGTAGGGGGATTCCTATAGCTGTGGATGATATACCTTTACATATGTAGGTATGTGTGATGATTCAGGAACGAACATGAACTTATATTCAGACGTTGGGGTTCCCTCCAATTTTAAATCCCCACGGCAAAATGTAAATAAAAAGCTCCCTCGTCTACCTCTGGCCTATTTCACTAAATTGCAATTTTAATAATGAAAAACCAAGTGTCAAAGGTTGAAATCAAGTTGAACGTAATCTCAAAGTAGCGACCTTCAGTCTCCATCATCAATTAAGTTAATTCAAATTAGTCAAAAAAGTCCAAGGTGTTCGAAGTTCACATTTCAACCTCGCCGTCTTGCATGTGTCAAAAGTTCACAATTTGCTTTTCTTCACCTTCTTGGAAAGTGGCTTGTAATTCATAATCCAAAAGCAGGTAACTTGATTAAATTAATAGTAAAATCTTCATTTAACATACCAGTTAATTCATTTCACAATTCGATATTTTACAATTTTGCTCAAAAGCTAAAATTATAAAAATTATAAGTTAAATTCCGAAACATTTCTAGCCTATTCATCTGAGTTATTGATCCTAATCTCAATCCATTTAATTAATCATAGTTTTAAAAGAATGGGCGAGTCAGGTCCAATCTCCTTGAGTCCAATTGGCCGTGAATATCTCACGCCGCCGAAGAAACCCTTTCTTGACATGTCCGAGCCATACAATGAGAATGAGAAATTTCGGGGCGATGGGCCGTCTATTGAAGATTTCACGATCATCAAGCCGATAAGTCGTGGAGCTTTTGGGTACGATAATTTAACCAATAAATTAATCTTGTTCATTTTAAAGATAATACATTTAAATTGTTAATTTTTAATGATTCTAGATTACACTTTTCTCAATTTTATAAATTGCTCATTCATTTATCAATTTTAATTATTACAGGAAAGTTTATTTGGCTCATCGTCGCGGAGTTCCTTCTCAGCTCTACGCGATCAAATCCATGAAGAAATGCGATTTGGTTCTTAAGAACATGGCAGAGAATGTTGTGAAGGAAAGAGCAGCCCTTTGTAAATCAGCTTCTTTGTGAGTTTCATTTATTTCAATCACATTTAATTATTCTGAAATTAACTTAAAAATTAAGAATTATTAAGAATCTTAAGATGTTTTGCTTAAAACTTGAAAGTTTCAAGTAAATCAATTAATGAATAATTTTAAATATATAAGTAATTAAATGTAATTTGACAGTCCATTCTGCGTTCGTCTGTTTTACTCTTTTCAAAGTCGGATTAATGTTTATTTGGTGATGGATTGGATGATCGGCGGTGACTTGAAGTCACTTTTGGTCCAATTTGGCGGGTTTTTCTCCTCCCCCATGGCTGCCTTTTACATTGCTGAAGTTGCACTTGCGCTGAACTTCCTCCACAAGGCTCACATTGTCCATCGGGACATCAAACCGGATAATTTGCTCATTGACTCAAAAGGACACGTCAAGCTCACTGATTTTGGCCTTTCGAGAGTCGCGGATTCTGGAGATAATGATAGTAAAAACCATTTTTGCTAATTAATTACTAATCACATGATAAAATAATTATTCTGAGTTGTATTTCATCTTTTTATGATCAATGTTAAAATTTTATTGGAATAAATAATTATAATTGGACAATTTGGACAATTTTAAGTTTAAATTTTTGAACTAACAATGTGTTTAATTTAATTTTTTTTAGATATGAGTCCATCAAGATTTCCTAATTTTACTCCTGGTCAACTCGCATCTCTTCAAACTAAATTCACATTTGTAAGTGGATCCTCCAACTTAACATTATCTTAAAATTGTTCTATACATTAATAATCGATCTCAGTTATATCAAACTTTCATTTATTAATTTATTAGACAGTTAATTAAGTAAACAGTAAGTGCTAGTTAATTCTAAATAAAATGAATTACTTTATTAAAAAGTGGAATTCTCTCATTTCTAGTCTGTTAGCCCGACTGAAAAAGCGCGCAAGATGTTCGAAAACTCGACCGATTTCACCGAAGCTTCAATTTCTAAAGAGAATTTCACTTCCTCCACTCCGCTCTGTTCCAATGTCGCAGATGGGAATTCCAAGCGAAGAACTCGCATTGCCCTTCGCCGTCTCAAAAGTCTTCCTTTGATTCCCAGAAAGACGATGATTTATCCCTCATGGAAATCCTCACCGTCTTTCCCTTCGTACGTCGACTTGGACGATTCAAGTTTTATTCGCGAACCCCCAGAAAAGCGAATGTTCGCTTCACAATTGGACGGGGATTCTTCTTTCCTGAACATTTCTCTTCCAGAGGAATTCAAAGGATTCAAGAACAATGTCGGAGCAAATTGTCAAAGTTCGCCAATTCACCAAATTCCATTCTCACCGCCCAAATTCATCAATTCAATCCCAGAAATTAGCAAAATTGAAAGGGTTTCCGCTCTTAAATCCTTCGACCCAGAAATTTCTAGATATTCAAGTTTTTCAATTTTGGAGTTAGACCAAAATTGGCGCCAAGCCCATGCGAATCAAAGCCAAAATAATGAAACTTGTGCGAATCCAAGTCAAATTGATGAATCTCTTGCGAATCCAAGTCAAATTGATGAAACTCGTGCGAATCCAAGTGAATTTGATGAAACTCCTCCGATTCTAAGTCAAATTGACGAAACCCAAATTAAACCCGAATTAAGCCAAGTTTCCGAATTGTCAGCCGAAGGGAATTTTTCCAAGGAAAATTCCATTTCAATTGGAAAAGATGTCTTGAATTCTTACCTATTTGAGAAATCCTACAGAGATCCCAATGTTTCCTTGGGGATTGAGGCAGTGGAGAGCAAACGAAGTTTTGGCAAGGAGTTGTCCAATAATTCCATGATGAACATATTCCTCTCTCAAAGTCCGCCGAGTCCTGAGATCATCCGAAGGGAAGTCGAGCACCATGGGCGCTCGCGTTATTTCCCTGAGAGATCCGCATTTCATCAGAACTCCCATCACGAGAACGACGACGGCGAAAGACTCAAATTCCCTCGTGCTGTCTCGCATGTCGAGTTCCCAGAACCGAGGGGAATCATCAAGCGACGATGGAACTACGAGAGAGACCGGACTGGAATTACTATAAACTTAACGAATCTCAATTTACTCGGCTCGACTGCCTCGAGCCTTGAAGAAGCCATTGAAGGAAGTTTAATACACTCGAGCGATCGGAGGGTCATTGGAACGCCAGACTATTTGGCCCCAGAAATCATACTACAAACCGGACACGGTAAAACTAAAATTCATTTATTTGCCATAAGTTACTGTTAATTTAAGTACAGTTAAACTCATTCAACTCATTCTAAAACTAAACCTTAATTTAATAAAACTATTAATCAAAGCTTAACTTTAGTTTTAATTAAGGTATAATTTAGCTGAAAGTTTATTAAACTTAATGTTTATTAAACTTGAACTCATTTAATTAATGATTAATTGATTAACATGACACTTTTACTGTTTTACTATTGCGGTTCATTAAGTCATTAATAGTTAAGCAAGATCTTACTATTTAAGTTCTGAAACTTTAAAATTCAAATCATGTTTGCTGAACTGTACAGTTTTAGTCGAACTTAAACTTTTGATTTTGATGATGTTTTTAAAATATTGTTAATTTGGACAATTTCAGATTTCGCTGTTGACTGGTGGTCTTTAGGCGTTTGCTTGTACGAGTTCCTAATTGGCGTTCGCCCATTCAGCGACGACACTCCTGAAGACGTGTTCAAGAACATCCTCTCCAGGAACTTGGAATATCCAGAAGAAATGGAACTAGAGGGGAAAGAACTCATCGAGGCTTTTCTCTCCTTCGAGCCAGCCAAACGACCGTCGCTTAAGAAACTCCATGAATTCAAATTCTTCGAAGGAATTGAATGGGATAATTTGATCAACTCAGAACCTCCGTTCGTTCCAACGCCGACTTCTCCAAAGGATACTCAATACTTCGCATGTAAGACCACCGTTAGATTTCAATAATCCATTTAATAATCATTATAATAATTAATCAACTCCTTACTTAAGATTTATGTAATTTTAGCAAACTTTCAATTTCAATTTGTTTCTTAGTGATATTATGAATGAGCTTTTTTTAGACTTAATAAAATCCAATTTCTAATTTGTTACAGGTCGTAATGCTGAAATGAACATCAATGTCTCGGATCTCTCGCCAAATTAAAATAAGTCTATGAATCTAAAAATGCATTTTGCTAAAAAAAGATTCTTGCATGTTCAGTTCCCTTCTCCACTTTTCGCAAACAAGCTCTACTCATAACTCATAAATATAATATATATATTGATTGTTTATATCCAAATTATTATTTTCTGTTAAAAGTGAGTTTCATTAAATTTAATATTAAACTCAATTGGTTCTCATTTTGCCT
>VJMY01001262.1:0-15675 GCA_009869795.1 Neelides sp. FZ-2019 | reverse complement strand
GTTTAAAGAAAGTTAATAAAAATATTGAATATAAAGTTTCTGCTTGGCTGTTATTACGATACATACGACAAATTCACAGACCATTAGAGGTTTGGCTACACTATCATTATCCCGAACCCTCCTTTTCGTCATAACTTTTCCACCAAATTCCGGACAAAATCTTGATTAATATTGAGAACCAATTCCCGATTTAAATTCCCTATCTAAATTCACTATATAAATATTAAATGGCTTACCAAAAGAATCTCAATGCGAGAGACAAGTTATCCAGATAAGTCAAGCGCTGAGAGGAGAATGAATGGAGAGTTCTCCTCTCTGTTTACTTGGTATATATAATGAGTAATGCACATGCTCGCTTAAAGTATGTATATATATAGATAACTATAAAAGCTTAACTCGCTCTTTCAAATTTCGGAATCAGGGAATTTCGAAATTTTTGCTCATATTCATTACGCCTTTTCCTCATTATTCCTAATAAACGAGGGTTAAAATTGAATTTAGAGGAAAACCACTATCTCTTCTAAACCACGTAGTTTATCAAAATTGAATACGATATGTTTTATAATTTATGATATATACCTTTACTCGAATTCCATAGTTTATTGTTCGTTTAATAATAAAAGTATATAATATGATATATATTAGTATACATAATTATAAATATGATGTACCTAATAACAATAACTATATACTTTTTTCTTTCATTTTTTATGGAATACGCTTCTACTTAAATTATTATGCTCGATATAAGTATTTTACTAATGAGTGATATTCCCTCAGTGTAACCCTCAGATTGAAGAGTAGCCTATTTTATTTTTCAAAACATGACTAATAATGACTTATGAACTTAAAATTTAATTGTCAAAATCACAAGTAAAAAATTATTAATGTAAAACTAACAATATTTCACCACAGGTAGGGGCCTGTCACATGTCAAAAACGCCATGTTAAATCCCATTTGATTTAAGAGAAAAGGACGAATGAGTAGGCGTAGTTCAATGTTAAATTGAACTTTGATAATTGCAATAATTCACAATAAAGGTAATGAGCTCTTTAATTAATGTTTAAATTTGAGAAAAAGTATAAAAAAGTTGTTAATAATCTTTAATTTTTTAAAAATTAATTATGGTTGAACCATTAATTGTAATCGATTTTAATTTTTATTGATATTGAATTTAAAATTTAATTTGATGTTAAATAAAAAAAATGGTAAAATTAAACAACGATATTAACACCTATAATTAACAATTCAACTATTTTTTATATTCACTCGCATTCTAATTCCATTGGTTCTGAAGGGTTCATCGCCAAAAAAGATTCATCCTTTTCCATGAAGGTTTATCTAATGTTTTTAAAATTTATTAATAAATATTATAAATATAATTATATTCGAATCATTAAATAGTAATTACAATTACCTAGTAATGTTTAAATCCAAGCATTTTTCAACCCACTCTTTCATTAATCTTTCATCTTTCTTCATCCATCTTTCCAGATTTACTTGCTGTTACAAATAAATTTTTTGCTTTAAATAAGTTTTTTTAAAACTATTGGTCGGAATTCACTTTTGACTTCATTGAGGCACACAAACATAGGAGATAACAGTTTTCCTTCCATTCTAATTATGGGCATTATAGTATGAGAAAGAGTTGTAGCACTAATTGAAGAAAACCTTGGAAAAAATTGATTTTTGTTTTTGTGAGAAAGTGTTCATTTTCCTGCATATTCATACGTAAATCCACTTTGGTCTGCATTAAACACTTCACTGTCTTTATATAAATTTAATTCAGATTTGACAAAATTTACAAAATTTAAAGCATCGGCCTTAACTTTATCTTTATTTTGGAAATCACACACAGTAATAAATTTTATGATCTTGCGAGAATCGATCCGATTTTTTAATTTAAAAAGTTGAACCCAATGAGTACTTGCAGAAAAATCATTTAAATTATTTTCTTTTGCGGCAATTCTTCCCCAGCGGCGTAAGTCGTTAAGAACCCTCTTGAGGTATTTCTCGCTGCCAAATAAAAAGTAAGCAGATTACCCCAATTTTTTAAGAATTTAATCTCTGAATAAAACTCGCGACAAATTATTACAATTGCGTGGATCCACTGTAAATTACTATTAGTAAAAGTAATGTTAAGAGCAATTTACAGTGGATCCACGTAATTGTATTAATTAGTTAGTGAGTTTTATTCAAAGATAAAATTCTTAAAAAATTGGGGCAATCTTGCTTACTTTTTATTTGGCAGCGAGAAATACCTTAAGAGGGTTCTTAAGGCGCTTCACCATGTAGCCAAACCTCTAATGATCTGTGAATTCTGCATCTGTGTATCGTAATAACAGCCAAGCAGTAACTTTATATTCAATATTTTTAATTACTTTCTTTAAGCACCAGACTAAATTACAAAACGATTCTTTTGTCTAGACAAGACAATTTTTCTCTCTTTTGCTAACTCACACACACTTCTTTAAACTCAACCACACATTAATTTGTAACATGGCATGGCATGGCATTAATTAGTAACAAGCTGAATGTATCGACATTAACACTTTCAACCAAGAAATACAACAAAAAGCTCAATTATCAGACTGCTGCGTTAACAGCGAAGATGACTTTCTCATTGAAATAAAATGCAATTCACGGCAAGTTTTACCACAAAGCCAAGAGTCACAACGTAATTTGGAACAAGTAAAGCCACGCATAAAAAAGAATATTGTTAAAACGGGCAATATCAAACATCCGCCACTCACAAAGAATGACAAACAAAAACAGTCAAATCGCTTTTCAACAAAAAAGATTCACAAGGTATCTGCCCTTGTGAAGAAAAATCGAAAGCAATTCAGAATACGCCACGACCTAATAATGTGACATTAACAAGACATCCTTTCTGAGAGCAGTAAACGTACAGAGACGTTTTATTAAAGGCCTAGCGGGAATTACGGCCCCGTTAAGAGAAATAATCAAAAAAGATACAAAATGGGAGTGGAAAAAGAACAAGAGCAAGCATTCATTGAACTCAAGAGACTACTCACTAATACTAATGCATTACGACAATAGAAAACCTATTGTTGTGTACAGCGATGCCTCTAACAAATTTTTAGGAGGTTTCATGGATCATAAAATTGATGGCCGAATTTTTCCAATTGGATTTGAAAGTAGGAAGCTGTCAGAAGCGGAATCTAAGATGCCTATAGTTGAACAAGAGATGATTGCGCTTTGTCACGTCATAAAAGAATTTTGCAAGCAGCTACTTGGAGTCCATTTCACAGCGTACATTGACAATCGAACGATTAAATTTTTAAACAAATTCAAATATAATAAAAACTTACGACTCACACGTATAAATATATTTATACTGCTAAGCCATTAATTTTTTTATTAAATTTCCTTAAAAAATTTTTCTAAAAGTTATTCAAATTTAGTGGGTTTAAAATTATTTCCTTATTATAAACTACATATTGATAAATATGAGAATGCATATTACCAAATAAGGATTTAACTTTATTTTCTGTGCAACCATACATCCTTTTGACAACGATGAAATAATTTTGATATAAATTTTATAATAATTAAATCATTATATTACTATACATAAAATTTTAAAAATGCCACAATTATTGAATAATTATAAAATAAAAAAGTCGAAGAAAAAATGTGAAAAACTTTAGTTCAATTTACTTAAAATATTTTGTGGTTAATATATATTAGGAATGTACAATTTTTAATGTTTTTATCACTTATTTTTTAATCAGTACTTTTAAATTTACAGTTAGGTTAAGTGGTTAATGGTTAAGTTGATGAAAAAAATTAATATAACATATTAATCTTTTATATGCACATTTTTAAATTCTTAAGAAAATGATTTAAAATAATAATTATTATTGTTATAACAATTAAAGTTTTAGCCATATTAAAATAGTTAATGAGTAAATAGTAAGTAGGGCTTGAGTGAAACTCTAAAGTATGTAGTCCCTTAAAATATGACATAGGCACTTAAGGTTATTCAAAGTAACTTTCTCTTAACTCTCTCTATTATATTACATTTACATGTATGCGTATATATATTGACACAATTGAATGTTCCTCTTAGATGTAATTTAAGTGAAATTTTGTAAATTAGGAATATTATTTTATGTAAGTACGGTATTAAATAAGGATATTTTGAGGTATAAAAAGGGAGAATATGTAAAGTAAAAGGATCAGAAACCGAGACGCTGCCCAGGTAGGAGCTGAGGAGTGATCGGAATCTGGCCGGGGAACTTGAGAATTATTGCGATCGCCCAGATTTAAAGATATTGGATCAAAAATGTACTGTTGTAAGTGTAAAACGGAAGGGAAAAATCAGTAAGCTAAAGTCTTACTCCTTCGAAAATTCGCCTTTATTATAAAGATTAGAAATAAATACTCTTCCTCCTTTTGCATTAATCTTTGCCTATTTTCTTTACTAATTGATATCGGATACGACCTATAATCAAATTCATATATCGTTTTTTCTTAACCTAACCAAACCTTACCTAACTTGTCAAAAACACCTCTAATAGTGTTTTCTATACGAATTGAGCGAAGGTGAACAATTTTGGTTTTTGTGTAAAAAAAACGGGACTTTGGAATTTAGAAATTTGGCTGGCCCCAAGATCTTTACTCTAACCCATATTAGGTTAGGTTAGGTTAAGGACTTTTAAGGACTAAGAAATTTTTCTTAACCTAACTTATTCTATTGTAACAAAAACACCTTTAATAGTGTTTTCTGCACGAATTGAAGGAAGGCAAACAATTTTAGTTTTTGGTGAAAAAACTTAACCTAAACTAACCTAACCTAATATCTATACCCTTACCCATTTCTTCATTTCAGTGTACTTCTCTATTACAAAAACTCTTTCCTCTTTAACTAATCTACGGTTATTTTCCATTGTTAAAAGAGAAAATGTAATCATAAGAGAAATGAGAAAATCGTGCTTTCTCAAAGAAAGTTGGCTGTCGTTTATTGATGGTTTAACAATATCATCTTTTAGTTTACATACTAGCTAAATATATTTTTCATGAACACCCCTATTTAAAAATTTTAATCGTTTAACAGTTTAAAGTTACAATCAATTGAATATGGCAAAATTAATGGCTCACCTAGTATATGTACTATACACTAATGTTAATTTTACCATTGACTCAGTTAATTTCTTTTTACATTCATTATTATTTATCCTACCTTTATTCACAATGTTTAAGATTTTATTAGTAACAAAAAAGGATTTTTATTTAACCATGTTAAATTGACTATTAAAAGTATGATTACTTATGTTACTCCTAATATTTGAATTGATTTACAATCTCCACTTTTTCCCCTTTATAAGTAAAATAATATTAAATTTTTGTTTTTCTTACTATTTTGATTAAAAATAATGAACAAAATTTTTTGTTTTATCCACATTAACCACTAAATTTCATTTCTTACAATATTGCTCAATTTGTAATAGTCTTCTTTTTTAATTGCCAGCAGTGCTTGTAGTAATAACTTGATTGTCAGCAAACATTAATAAGTTTATATAAAAAATTTTAACCCCTTGTGTATCTTCTTTCAAATGTTCTTCCAAATCACTTGTGAATAATGAGAAAATTAAAGGCAATAATTAATCAGCCTGTGGCTATCCTATAGAAAAATCTATTTTATTCGTATAACCCTCTTTTCTTCTTATTGTAATTATTTTGTTGTACACTTTCCAATGTTGCTGCCGTTATTGGCAACATGTTTGAGAAGAATTTTAGTACTAGAGTTGGTTCCACACACTCTGAACCATATTTCGTGTATATTTGAACGTAAATATGGCTCAGAGTGTGTGGAACTTGCTATAGTCCTGGTTTGTCTTTTTTTAAACTTTTTTCAAAAGTTGACTTTGAAACTACAAAAAAATGCTAAGAAAATCATCCAAACTCTAAGAGCGTTTAACTAAAACTGAAGGAATTGTCGGAGTGCTATGAACTTATTTGCTTCATTTAAATAAGCACATTTTAAGGTCAACGTGTTTTGTATGGTATTTAGCTATTTAGATAAATTTTCTGAACCCAGACCAGATTCTCAAAATACAATTCTCCATATCTTATTCATAGACAATGAGTGATTATATAGAGAGAAGCAATTCAATGGTAGCATATAACATCGTCCAGTTTTTCATCCATTAACTAGACCCTGACCTAAATATCTTGATTTTATGCTTCATTGAACTTCAATCCATCCAAAAATCCCTCGTCACGGGGGAAATGATTAATATTTAATGACAATACACATTTTTCATTATTACCAATTTTAATTTTATTGCTTACATTTTCATGGAAGTAATATAACATATTTTTGTTATCGTAAGGTTTAATTTTTAGTCTTAACATTAAATTACATTTTTTATAATTTAGTTAGAAGTTAAAGTACTTTAGTGTTTTGTCTAAAGCTGATATAATGCCATTATAATAACTATATAACTACTCTAGACTTTATTACTCTATCTTTATCTTGGAGGCAGTATATTTTTTACATTTTTTCAGAATGTTTTTAGTTTCTTAACTGATTTTTTTATGCGTACAATCTAACCAAAATTCACCCATTTCTATTTTATTTAATAGACTTTCTACAAAGTTTGTTTTTACTGTCAGAATTTTTATTTGTTAATTGTAAGAGTTTATTATAACATTTCTTTTGAAACTGTTATAATAATTTAGTTTTAGCTATATTTAATTAATTAAATATATATTAGGGATAGAAATGAATAAATAGTAAATAGGACTTAAGTGAAACTTTAAGGCATTTAAATAACACATAAGCCCTTAAAAGATTATACAATATAAACTTTGTTATATCACAATTACATATATACCTAATGTCGATATTTGAAGAAAGGAAATGAAACCGGGAAACTTTAGAAATTAAAAAAGCCCTATACTTTCCTTACCTTAATTCAGAATCCAAATTCCCAACCTAATTTACCTAAACGATTAATAATAAACGTATAATTGAATTTAATAATTTCAAATTATTAATTTTCTTATTAAAAATTATTAGAAACTTATCAATTACTTTTAAACCTTTTAAAATTGAGACAATTGATATTCGTTATAATATGTAAGCGATGAGCATTTGCCACGTCGATTGTTGTTTCACAAATAACCAAAACTTATTTGACTAATTTTTTCTATTAAAATACATATATTTATATTCTTAATTAAGCATAACTTATTCTCAAACAAGCAGAAATTCTATTGGCAATTATTATTTGCACCAGTAGATTTTTATTTCTATCTGATTTTTCAACAAAAAATATTTTTTTGTTCAAAATAAAAATTTATCTTTTGCAACCATTTTCTGATAAAATTATAAATATTAAATTGAATCCAACATTTATCATTATATTTCCATCAAACGTGGGAATAAAAGATTTAAATATTTTTACATGGGAGCTACATAACAGCCGTAATCCGAATAACACAATAGCCGAATTGCCAAAATACACAATATCTTTCAGCCGAAAAATACATTACAAGGGCTAAATAAACTACACAACAGCCGACTAGCCGAAATACACAACAGCCAAAAAAGTAGCCTAAAAATACAATCTCTATCTAAACTATAAGGAAAACACGGAAGAAATATAAAAAAAGTAAGGGGGAGGAATAAAATGGCCGTTTAGTCTTGAAGAAATTGGGTAATTTGAAGAAAACAATTACATTAATAATTATAGGATACAACACGGCAAATCTTCACAAAGATGAAGGAGATGAAACAGTGTAATTGAAGTTAGGTGTAATCATAATTTAACACTATCTTCCTTCATCACCTATTCTTCTGTACCGTTTCCTCATTCCGTCGTTTCGAATATATTAGCTATAACGCGCGGCTCCTTTTTCCACAATTTGACATTTCAAGATAATAATTGTATCGTAATGCTATACCGTAAAGTTCTGTCATATTGTTTTTCCAAAAATATTTATTGTTCTTTAAAGTTTTTCCTTTAGCCGTTTCGCTCTTTGTATTGGTTCCTATTTGTCTTTTATTTTGCTTTTCCACAATTCGGAAGATATTCGTGGCAGTCATACTTTTAAATATATGCTTTGGAGAATGAGTAATACACTCAATACAAATTGATTTAGAATCCGTCCGGCTAGGACAGGGTAGGAACATTGAAAAATCTGATATACAGACGGGGTATCTTTGAATTGGGAGGAAATGGACGGTTTGCTCATAAAGATACCCAAATCTCAGCCGGAAGGCGGAAGTACCGAACGAAACGGTACCGGCTAACTGTAGTATTAGGTTAGGTTAGGCTAAGGTATAATATCTTATTTTAACTTCCTTTTCAATGTTCAACATTAAACTAAATACTAATTGACGTTATTTTGATTACGGTTTTATGTGGTACATCCTTTTGGGACATCGGTATATGACATCGTTGTATAACATCTATAAGGGTCATCATTTTGGGACATTATTTGTGATACATTATGATGTACTGATGGAGGTACGTGACCAGCTTCATATCCCTCAGTTCTTCCTAATTTTACAATCCATAAGAGATGGCTTATATAGTGATATTCACTGTATATCCCATCTCCAACACATGTTTTATTGTTATTTATGTTAAAAAGCCAGTTCTTTTGATTATTTGTTTCATTCTGTATTCGCAAAAAAATAACAAGAGTTGACTGTATACTTTTATTTCAATACTTACATTGATATAAGTAATTAAAAATATTTTTCCTTATTATATGAGTGTATAATTAATGAGTTAGTATAACTAACATTTCATCATTGACAAAACTGCTAATCAATTTTTGAGGAGACGCCACAAGCAAAAGACATTCCGAGGAGCTAAATGTTAGGATAAAAATATTTTTTTAAACATTGTATTATATGAGTCCTGGTGCGTGACCTTTCATGATTTACAACTGGTCATATGATCAATTGCGTCATTTACTACATAATTAAAAATAATCTGTCAAGTAATAATAATTATATAAATAAAAATAATAATAATGAAACAAACTTTTTTCAAAATAAGTTCAGTTTCCATTTATCAGACAAGCAAAAAAATACAAATATGAGTGTGTTGCATTAAGTTTACAACAGAAAGAGGCAAAATAGCCTTCTTATATATAAGTATTATTCTTAACATTTAATGATCAAAAATTACTTTAGGGTTCAAATAGACCCTGAAAATGAAAATTACAATCTAAAAAAATTGTTATTTTGTGATTGACTCTTCAAAGCAATGGCATTCGATAGTGTAATTTAAATTGTAAATGTAAATAAATCCTAAGTATTGTGGTGAAGAGATAAGATGAGGGTGTGAGTTCAGTGTATTCGGTCCCTGCGTGGTCGCGAAGACACGGGTATTGGCATGAGGCCAAATGGAGGCAATAAAAGGGGAGAATGAGCGGCTCTCCGGGCCGGTCGGAGGAAAGAGAGAAAAGAGTCCCGAATAAAGATCTCGATCGGCCTATCTCTGGGAAACGTTTTTATTTTCCATCCATCCACTCATTCGGAGCACCACAGTATATTGTAGCAATTTCATATAATTATAAAATTTCACATTGGTTTTGCATATATATTGAATCAATAAACATTAAATTGTACATTTAAAACCAGTTGAGCAAATGACCAATTCCCCATATGACATGATGAGATGTTTTGAGTTGTGACTTTCATTTATATTTAATACTATATTATAAAAATAATAGATATGAATGTAATCTTACGAGAATGACTGACGTTATCATCGCAATAATTGGAATAACTTTAATGAAATCCTCAAAATCTTTTTCTTTTATAATTTGGTCTTGATGATAATTTTTCATTTCATTTACAATTTTACCTTCATTAACAAACATCCAAATGCCTCCGGCCATGAATGCGATAAAACAAGTCAACAGCAAGACAAAGTACTAATAAATTTGTGAAAATTTAACTTATTTTTGTTATCATGAAACTAGATAAAAGACAAAAAATTATATTATAACATAATTTTCCATTGCATTTGTTTTGCAATGCTTATCTTACCATCATTAAAAGACATTTTGATTCAAATAATGCCCCCCCACACCCCAGGAAAGAAAAAATAGTTATGAAAACTCCAATTGCAATTATGACATACAACGTGGTTTTTAATTCTGATATCTCAAGATTTTCACCGAATTCTTTATTTGCCAATGCTACGCCGGCAATTGCTGTCACTGCAATCCCGAAAAGCTGTAAATTAATTTTTAATTTATCTTGTTCACTAATCAAATTAGAAATTAATTAAACTTACAAACACAAGGAAATTGAAGAAGAAGAGAGTGTACTTCATACACAATCCACAGCCATTCATTTTATTCTTTATAACAAATTTCATATCCATTTTGATTAATTAATTAATCAGACTAATGAAAGACAAATTTAAAGACTTAAATATACTCAAATGATTTATTAAAATGAACAGCATATACTTAAATAAATTTTGCTAATAAAGAATTTTGATTTTAATTGCAATATGTATAATAAATAATAATCAAATAAGCCATTTGCCTTTCCTCCATAACTCATTATCACTAATGTAATTGTGGGCTAAAACCACAAATATAAATATATTTACCAAAGAGAAAATTATGATTTCGGCATATTGTACAGATTTAAGTTTGGGCCCTGACTGCCTTAAAAAATATAAAGTTAGAACCCTATGTTAGTAACCCTATGTTAGATTTCGAACTAAGGTAAATATCGAGCCAAGAGCATATATTGGAATATTACGGTAATATGTTTCAGGAAAATTAAGAAGTAAATTATTATAATAGTCTGAGATAAATTAATATTTGAGTTGGCGGTGTTTACGATTATATAGCGAAGACTCTTTAATTCTCGAATTTGAAGTGTTTTAAGTGATTGTAACTTTGCTAAATAAAAATGAATGCTGATAATTAAGATGAAGCTTCCTCGAAGGCAATTGTCAACCCAAGGGGAGTTTGGTTTTCTCTTCTTTGTCTATGAGGTCCCATAATTTTTCTTCTATTTAATCCTCTTTACGGCAGAAACACGTGTTGAACACCATTTCTTGATTTTTTATCCAATTCTTGATGCTCTCTTATCCTTTTCCGTATTCCAAATAGGAAGTAATTAAATTAAATGGGGTTTGAATTTTGAAAATAGTTAATCATCGTTTCAGCAAATTGGTCTTTCTCCGCACTAAGAATTAAGTATGATGAGAACATACATACTGTTGAAAACACAAACTTATTTCCTTTTAATGTCTTATTATAGCTTCCACTAACATCAAATGATATAAATTGAAATGGAAAGGGGTTTAATTTCCATGTGGAGAGATTTAAATGAAGATTTAGTTTGGAATTCTACCCTTCATTGCATAGTTTACACGCTCCAATATATTCTGATACAATTAATTTGAGATTCTTTATCCAATAATTGTGAGAAATTTTGTATATTGTGCCTCTAATTCCCAAATGACCTCCCATAATTGACTCGTAAAAAACTTTCTAAAGTCTTTTAATATACATGTGTGGTATACAATAATATTACTCTCTCCTTTTCTCCTTATTAAAAAGGAATTCTCAATAACAAATTTATTATGTAAATTACATGATGTTCATTAAGCATCTTCTCAATAGTCTGTTTACAAAATGAATTCATTAATTGTATTTCAGGTAAGTGATTATAAGTGAAATGCACAAATATGCCAAATAATATGATATTCTCCCAATTGTGCTTTTATCATAGTGAGAACCCTTAAGTTATTTGAAGCAAATTTTGGTTCTATAATTGCCTTCATATCTACATGCAAATGAACTTGGCCAGAATAAAAATAATGCAAAAAATTTTCCACATGATATAAAGCCGAATAATACTCTAATACTGCCATTGTCATTTTTTCCTGTGAATTACTTAGATTTTTACTGCTAAATTCAATTAAATGCAAATGACAAGTCTTTTTGGATCATTGCTGCTCCAAAACTTAAGTCTGATGAATCTGAGTAAATGTGAGATTCTCATGCTAGGGTGAGGAGAAAATAAACAAGGAAGGTTTAATAGAGATTTTCTAATTAATTGAAATGCTTTTCCTTCTTATCTTCTTATTTAAATTGAACTTCATCTCTCGTAAGGGCATAAAGTGGTGAGGCCATTTCTGCCATATAAATTATGTGACGTCGATTAAAGATCACAGCGCCAAGAAATCTCAAAATGCTTCTTTTAGAATATGGCCTTTCTATTTTTTTTAATGAATTTATTCTATCTTTTGAGACCCTTATATCTTCTGAACTAATTTCATATAATACATAAGTAATCTTTTTAAATGCAATTTTAGTCTTTAAAATAGAAAATTTTATTCCCACTTCGCGTGTCCTAATAAAAGCTTGTTCTAATATATTATATAACTTATTTCATTATCCCATTTAAATAAGCATCATCCACAAATAAATGAATTGTGTTTAATATAAGATTATATGAGTGTAATATTTCCCTTAAAAAATGAAAATTGAATTACTTGGAAATAAAGTTTAAATTATCTGAGTTACTATCGTTATTATATTGTTATAACAATTAAAGTTTTAGCCATATTAAAATAGTTAATGAGTAAATAGTAAGTAGGTAGTAATAGTGAGTGAAACTCTAAGGTATGTAGTCCCTTAAAATATCACATAGGCACTTAAGGTTATACAAAGTAACTTTTTTTTAACTCTCTCTTTTATATTACATTTACATGTATGCGTATATATATTGACACAATTGAATGTTCCTCTTAGATGTAATTTAAGTGAAATTTTGTAAATTAGGAATATTATTTTATGTAAGTACGGTATTAAATAAGGATATTTTGAGGTATAAAAAGGGAAAATATGTAAAGTAAAAGGATCAGAAACCGAGACGCTGCCCAGGTAGGAGCTGAGGACTGATCGAGATCTGGCCGGGGAATTTCATAATTATTGCGATCGCCCAGAGTTAAGGATATTGGATCAAAATTGTACTGTTGTAAGTGTAAAACGGAAGGGGAAAAGCAGTAAGCTAAAGTCATACTCCTCCGAACCTCAGCCTTTATTATAAAGATTAGAAATAAATACTCTTCCTCCTTTTGCATTAATCTTACCTACTTTCTTTACTATCTGATAGCGGCTTCGGCCTGCACCGAAAAATCAAATTCATATATTTATCATTAATTTAAATTCCCTTAAAAGAATTATAAAATCAATGATAATTACATCATTAATAAATTAAATTAGAATTATTATCTTTCATAAATATTTATATATAAATTACAATTAAATACTGATTTATAGCGAAATGTAATTCAGTAATTCTTATTTGTAATATAAGTTAAGTTAAGTTATTTTAGGTAAGGTAACAGAGTTTTTTTCTAACTTTACTTCGTAATTGGTTTAAATATCTATATAATTCTATCTAATTACTCACTTATGTTTCTATTTAGTTTAATTTATAATTAACGTTATAATTTTGGAGGAAAATCAGAGTTAGACAAATAATTTTATTTTATCCTAAGTTGAGTAGGGAATTGAATATGGAAATTTTGTTGGGAAGTGAATTGTGATCTTTGTTATTTATTTTTTTAAATTAGGTTGGGAAGATTTGTCGGTATTTAATGTCGGGTAGGTTAGGTTTACTTTTTAAATTCGTGAATCTATGTCGTTGAATTTATATATAACATGATGAGTAATAATTTGATTGAAAGTCTTAAATTTTATTTATGTCCATAAATGGAAATAAGTGAAATAAAAAAAATCTATTTAAAATTGGTTTACTCTGTTAGATAATTTAATATGAATTTTATAGAATTAGTATATAGGGTGGGCCTTAAAAGGATATTTATATATTATTGGTTATGTTTTTGATTTTTTGACTTAATTATTACGTCGTTAAGATTTGAAAGATCTTATTAGAAAACATTTAAACGGTTTTTCTCAATTTCAAATGACAGCTGAAATATGAGCTAATTGATTTACGGCATTACGATTTTAAAGCGATTACAATTTTTATTGAAAATTAACAAATCTTTAGCTAAACTCTAGCTAAATTTAAAACAGAATCATGACGTCGACAAACGAATCGATATTACATATTGAGAATATAAACATATCCTCCGGCTTTGTTCTGCGGCCCTTGAGGGCCGCGGCCACTGAACTTATCATTAGACTATTATACAGGAGCCTGCTGGGCTGATAAGTAGTTCAGCGGCTCCTTATTCCGTCATCTCTCCAGCTCTGTCCCCAATAAACCTACTTTCTTGACTCGGATGGTCTCAACCTAATTAAACTCCAAAAAACCACATCTATGACAAATTTGAAAAAAAGTAAAACTCTAAAATAGTATAAATAATTGGAAGTATAGAACGTTACATATAAACCCACGTTTCATAACATATAGATTAACAAATTGGTTTAAAAATCTTTTAAATTAAAGGTCTCTATAAAATTAATTAATAAAAGTTCAGAATTGAGCATCAGTTAAAATTTTATTCTTTCAATTATGTTGATTAATTAATTCTTTTTATTATAATTAAAGATTAACACTAAATTTATCAACTTTTATGAATTTTGTTCGTTTAAGTATTTAAAGAAGGTGAAGAGCAAAGAATTATAAAAGAGAAATATTATTTAAAAATTACAAATTCATGTTAAAAGTTAATTTAATTCCTCTAAACTAAAATTCTTTTACGACGTAGCGAGCATGAATAATTCCAGGAATGATAAGTAAAGTTGTTAAGAATATATTAACAAAAAAATCAATCCCGCAACCACGAACAAAGTAAACAGCGCATGGAGGACAACAACATGCCAAGACACATTGCGTTGCTTCGGCTGGCTTTCCTTCTTTTTGGTTGTCTCTTTTAATTGTTGGCATTTCCATTTTTAACCTTAAAATGATAATTAGATTATCTTATCTTATTATAGTTATCTTATTATTGTTATTATCAAGCAACTTTCCGACCAATCCGATAATCCGATCTGATAATCAAATTATTATAGTAATTAATTTATAAGTGGTATTGCCGCATACATAGATTTATTTTTCAGGAACTTACACCAATACAAATTTCTCATGAATTCTCAAATGAAAAAATACTATAATATCTCTATTTATTGATTATTCAAATTGTATATGCAATTTAATTATTACATTCACTTTTTTAAATGTAAAATTTATCAGTAATTTTCAAAAATTACTGATAAATTTTGCATTAAATTAAATGCATTTTTAATTAAATATGGAATATTATATGAGTTTTTTAAATTTAAAATTTTTTAAACCTGCTACTGGTTTCAATGAATAAAATAACTAGAAAATTTGTTATAATTCTAATTTGATCAGATCAATTTTGAATAAGCGTTAGTAATAAAATATTCTTGAAACTAATTTATAATTAAATTATTGTAAAAAAAACCCTAGATATAGGCTAACGACAGAAGATTCGGAGGCTAACGACAAATAATTACACTAAATTCTCTATAATTTTTTTTTACTTTCGTTTATATAGACGTTTTAGTATGATAATTTTTATGTAATAATTAATTAATTAATAATGATTTCTAAAGGCCAAGTTAAGACAAATAACGTTTATATATTTTACTTAAGAATACTTGTGAAAATTAGTGTTTTTGGCATAATTTTTGTTAAATAAAAACGGCATTTT
>VJMY01001261.1:0-15679 GCA_009869795.1 Neelides sp. FZ-2019 | reverse complement strand
AGCAAAGGAGGGATTTGGAGTTGGTCACGTGGTTTTGAGGCAGGTTATGTAAGGGGAAGTAACTGAGGCCTTGGTGGCCAGTTGGTCGAGTGGGATCGTGCAGGTCGAACCGGAAGCGGGGTTGACATAGTGAACCATAGAGCTTTTAAGTGTAAAAGCGATTTAAGCATAGACCTAAAGGAATAGGACTATGCGTTGAGAACTGGTTCACCTTACCAAATCATGCATTCAGGCTTCTACAGCAAAAGACTTACATTTGTGAGATACTTCGCAAAAATCGAAAACACCTGCCAGTTCAAGGGGAATTTAGGTGAAGTGCAAACCTTTGCATGTGATGGTGTTCAGGTGGAATACTGGAAAGACAAACGCATTGTACGTATGATCTCAACTCTTCATCCTCACAAGGTGATGATCGTCAAAAAGAACAAAATAGTTAAGTTAAAACCACAACCTGTACTTTTTTTTACAATAAACACGTTCGTTCCGTCGACCTTGCCGACTCTCTCAAGCCCCTGTATTTCATTAGGAAGAAGACGAGAAAATGGCACAAGAAAATGGAATGAAAGTGGTTGATTTTTCAGTCAACAATGCATTTTATATGTCAAAATCTGAGGAATGAAAAGTTTTAAAGTTAAATACAAGTAAAAAACAAATTTTCAATTTCTTGTCCACATTGAAAAATAAAAAAAATTTCCAACTAATTCAAGAACTTTATTATAAAAAGATTGAGAATATACACCTGCACGAACACAAACTTTACAATTTTCTAATAAACAATCAAGATTGTTTATACACAAGGCAAGAAATTAATTACTATCAAGTTTTAATTAATTAACGCTGTTCTGATTTAGCACCAGTAGCATAAATAATTAATTCTAAATTACCATGTATTTCACAAACGCAAACGTTGTGAGCTGAGGGATGACTAGCCGATTTGCACCATTTGGAACTTAAACTACAAAAAACTGATCTACCAGTTTTAACGTGGGGAAATTTAATTTTAAAATCGCTATGGATATCAGTTCTTTAAAAGAAGACGGTTTAGTTGAATAACAGAATATCCATTTTCTGTTATTCTGGTGCATTGGCTCATACCGGGCATTTGATTTTTCTATCCCTTTGATAAAATTCATGACTATTATAAAACCATTTAATGAAGATGTCCGAGTTATATTCTGAGAGAAGAGGAGGTAGGAAAGAAGGGCGTGTTTATTAAATGCGTCACATTTAATCGAGCCAACTATGCAATAGGACCTCTATGATATTTCTATCATCTTACATTGAATATATCTATATTTTTGCCGGAATGATAACTCATATACATACATTAAAACAGCAAAGTTTTATGGAATTCCACAAATTATTAAGAAAGTCAAAAATTGGCAATTGTTAACTATCGTTTATCGAGTTTTATGTTGGACATGAGAATATGTACAAAAATTCGATGAATACCAAACACCACTCAGGGTGGCGATGATGGGGCAAAAAAACAGGTATATTTACCCGATTTCGGGAATATTCTTATATATTCACAAGCCCAAATCTAACCTAACCTAGCTAAAATAACTTTTTTATTTATTTGGTTAGTTTAGACTAGGTTAGGTTTGGGCATGTGAATATACATACCGGTTCGTTCTTTTGTTTGCCTTCGTTCAATTCGTGTAGAAAGCACAATTAGAGGTGTTTTTGACAAGTTAGGTTAGGTTAAGAACTGAAATTTTGCTTGTTTTAGGGTAAGTATACTTTTTTACATACCTCTTTTAGGGTATACATACCCAATTTTGGGTATACATTCCCGTTTTTGGGTATGCATACCTGTTTTCGGGTATAGCCAGTATACCCGTTTTCGGGTATACATACCTGTTTTCGGGTATACATACGTCTTTTCGGGTATATATACCCTTTTTTGGGTATATATACCTTTTTTTTTGCCCCAACATCGCCACCCTGACCCTAACTAATGGAACAGAAATCCGGTCACGGTGTTGTTGGGGCAAAAAACGGGTATATATACCCGAAAACGGGTACATGTACTCTAAAAGGGGTAAAATATACCCGATTTCCAAAATATTCGGTCGGGGTGGCGATGTTGACACCATATGACAAGAAAAAGAAATTGGGGACATGATAATAAACATTGCACAATTAATAAAAAAGCGTATTTACCATCATGTTAGCAGATGCAAATATAGTGGCTCAAGGCACACTTTATTGGCTCAAGGCAAAATTATTTGCAAAAAGCGGAAGCAAAAAGCAGCAAATTGTTTGGCGGGGCGGCGGGCGAGCACTCAATTTTCTTGGAGAGGCACCGAAGAGTTTAACTTTAACAGTTAGGGAAAAAAAACAACTCAAAAATCTTACGGCGCCTTTTGTTAGGCAAATATTTAAATAAATGCACTAAATATTTTAATGAGGAACTTTAATTAGATTTATTAACTGATTAATGACGAGAAGCAAAACTTAACTTATTACAATAACAAGGCAAAGGCCAAAAATTAGAACTAATAAATGAATGATTAAATAAAGGAATAAATTAAGCCAAGGGGCAAAGCAAGAATAATTAATGAATAAAGGTAAGCACAAAAACTAGGTCTAGTCCGGGCAAGGCTCAGTCGGGAAGTCTCCGAGTGATGAGGGCGAAGAGAGGGAAGTCTTGTAATTTCTCCGGGTGAGCACTTGAGGGGAGAATTGAGGAGTTGAGTGACAGGTGTCACATATGTGCATTGGAATGTGTGGGAGTCTGAGGGGCCGTCGAGTGACCGGAGGAGCGCATGTGGATCCATGCATTTACATGGGCAGGGTTGGGATTTTCCTCACATTATATTTTCTATATAATTATACTTTCTAAAATATATATATTATTTCAGTAAAAGTAAACGAAAACAATCATTTAATTTTTGAGAAATCTAAAGCAACGTTGCATTTTTTAGTTCTTTTTACCTTTATATTTGCTGCATATACTATCAATATAATTTAATTCAAATAAATAAAAAATATTTTACTGTTTTTGAAACAAGTACGATTATTATTACTTTTTTCATTTCTATACCTTTCTTGTGAGTAATATAAGTTTCAAAATAAGTCCTAACTTATTCATAATTTGGATGAGTAAATCATTTTAGGATAACCTCAGGAACACAAGTAGGAGAACACTTATGATCATATGGAGCTTCTCAGGATATCCTACATAGGATATCATAGGATATCATAGGATATAGGATAATATGATATCCTAGGAATGAGCTGAGAAGAGCTTAAAGATCACTTTAGGATATTCTAGGGAGATTCAGTGGCTGCTCGGGAAATGATCTAATTAACATTTGATGTTTGAGGCTACAACATCATGCATGTTGTTTGAGTTGAGAAATGTTTTCACTCATGTTAGAGCTCGATCGATCATATATCATACTTTCCTTCCAAATTTCCATCCATAATATTGAATAAGAAATATATTTACCTTTTCTTGTTCATTTTTATGAAACCAAATTTGATAAGAAAATTTCTCTGGTCAAGCCTGATCTAGATGTTGAGTGAAACTTACTTGTTCCACTCATAACATAATTTATTTATTTATTTTTACATATAAATGTACCGATAATCAAGTATGTTTGAGTATAATTAATTTAAACTTTAATTGTTATTACCTCCAAAATCAGCTATATTTCTCATGTGTTCTAAGTCCATTTATCTATTATTAAAAAATAAATAATATTTTCATTAATTTTAATTTTTATCAATTTCAATTCTTTTATATCAAATTATAACGTCACATACTTTCAAATTTAATACGTCTGATGTAAAATTATTATATTGGTTTATAATGCATTTTGCTCTTTGAAGAAAGCTCATTTAGTTTCTTGTTCCCACCAATTATTTAAATTTCCTCTACTGTCAAATTGTCATCCCTTGATAATTTAATTATCTCGAAGAAAACATGAAACATTTTCTCATGGTAAAAAACCTGAAGAGCCAACGAGTATTTCGAGAGAAAAAAGAGTTTAATTTGCTGAACTCGAAGATGATTTTTGTTCTCTCGGGTTTCTCCAGGTTCAACCATCTTTAAATGCTAAAATTAATGAAGATAAAAGGAAAACTACACAGAAAAAAGACGAAAATTCAGCCACACGACTTTAAATTTAATTGTTGCACATTAAAGCATTAATTGTATTAAATTAATCAAGCATGAATTTATATATATATGAACCAATTCATAAAACATTCTTTTACTTTTTATAGGTTAATAATAAATAATTGATACACAAAAGCTTTTAAAAGCAAAAGTTATATTTTCAATTAAATAAGTAAAATATCCTTGAAATAACAAATTAGATAAATAAAATTCATGTACTTATATTGATTATTGTTATTTAAATTAAAACATGATATCCACGATGTTTCATTTATTTATTTGGTAATGCACATTTTTTGGCTCTGATTTTTAATGGCACAAATACAATAAGACAATAATAATCAATTTTAAATTGGTAAATAAAATTAATGCAATATACAAGTGCATCATTAAAATAATAAAAATAATTTTAAGATATTTAATTTCATAATGAAAATATTGAGCGGAACAATTTGTGCTATTTTTATATTTATATTTAAAATATGTCGTAAATAAAGAAATAAGTCAGAGACTCAAACTACATTATAGCCATACAATACCCTTTTTATGGAAATCTATTTAAAACATTATTCCATTTACCTAAGTAAAATTCTAAGAATTAGGACTGGATTAAGAATTAAGGCTGAATTATGGATTCTATATTTATTAAAAAGGTTGTTGATACTTTTTACATATAAACACAAACAGACTTCTACCATTCCGACTTAGAATTTCAATCAATTCTTTTATCACACATAATTTCACATATTGTCATTTGAGCGCAATGGCTCTCTTGTTTTTTTGCTTTCTTATTTTCGTCACACATTGTTACGCTAACATAAATAAAAATGATCGATTAGACAGAATTGAACAAAATTTGGAGAAAGTTGTAAAAATTTTGACTGAATTAGCAAAACAACAGATTGACCTGAATGAGAAATTAACCAAATTACTCACAATCCTAGACAAATTAGAAAAAATCTAATTAAAATAAAAGAATCCAACAAATTAGATAACTTCGATATAATGACCAAAGGAATGGATTTCGTTGCGGCTCAGATGAAATCTGTGAACGATTTCAAAAACGCGCTTATTGCGTGGGATGCTCCAAAACTGGAAATCCCGTCAAAGGAACAGTGCAGCAAGTTTGACACTTCTTGCGAAAATTCACTTGCTAACCAACGTAAGACAAAATATAAATTATTATAATTTTCAACATATTTTAATTCTCTTTTTAATTAATCACAAGCAATAGAATTTAATATTTATCTTTAACGTTTCCTAATTGAAAGCTTTAAACTTTATTAATTTTTTGTAAATAGATACCTCACATTAAGAAGTTGCATTTGAAGACTAAGACAAAATATTTAGTTTTTTTATATATTTATATCCGTTTTTAAACTTTTTTTAATATTTCAATATCATTTGATCATTTCAATTAACTAAAATCCTATTTGGATGAAACTGCCTTGTGATTAGTGATTATGATTTTATAGAAAATACAAATATTTTTGTAAATATTAATGCATATTCTTATTGTGAATAAACTAAATAATTATTTGTAATATCATTTTGTATTTTTTTAAATGTGAAAATTCCTTTCAATAGATTATGAAGCCAAGTTTTGGTGAACTGTTCCAAACACATGCGAAATAAACAACGAAATTTTCTGATTGATTGATTTTATCTTATCACATTTATCACCATGTATATTCATTTGTTTCAATTATTGTCTATTGTTAATTCAATTTTCAACATCCCATAATTTTTAAATAGTTATTAAATATATGAAATAGATTTGCATAAACTTAATTTATTTTGATCATCATGATTCTGAAATACCGATAAAAGATTCTAATCTATAACACCTACTACTTACAAAACTCTTTGCATAAATAAATAGTCATTATCTATGTATAGCGGTAAACGGAGTACTCATAGTGGAACATTCATAAGCAAAATTCTCATAGGGCATAGAGCAACGCAGTCGGAATATACCATAGACATTATAATTCATATGCTACAAACCTTTAGATAACTCACAGGAGCAATTGAGTATAATTATATTTTAAATAGGTATAAAGTAATTTCGAAAATTGGATCATAGTTTAATAATGTAAAGGGTAATAGTTTAAATATCTAACTACATTTCTTAAAAAATCACATAAAACAATTAAAAGTTATTCAATCGCCATATTCGAGTTATGCTTTTTATTTTCCATTACCAACAATGTTTAAAAGTTTTAAATAGTTAAATAAACTAATATTCGCTGAATATGGGAAGAGACTTGCAATTGATCATATCAATGGAATTACGAGCGTTATTTTTACTGAATAACATTAAGTTAAATATTTTTATCATATCATGTATTACTATAAATTATTATACTATTACTAATCATTAATTAATATTTATTTAAATGTTTTCCAATTGATTTACTTATTCATAACCTATGACTTACACTATGAATTCCCGCCTATAAGTACTCCTATAATCTGTATAGCAGAGGTGAATATGTATAATGACTAATGACAAGTGTGATTTAAAACGAGATTCTTATATGGTTAAATGAATATGTAGCTTTATTCAATGGGAAAAAAGTAAATGACATGTACATTTGATAAATAGTAATAAATCATAGGGGAACTCGGTGATTCGGTTTGTAAAGCTTGTAAGCTTGTAAGTTCGTAAGCTCATATGTTACAGGCGGACCTTTCTGAATCATAAAAAAAGTCCGGACTTGTGAACTGTTATCTGTAGGTCGGCGCGTGACAGACAGAGGCTGATATTTTATTATAGTAGATCACATGGATCCATTAAAAGATCCAAGTTACAATGATGGGGCAACAATTGAAACAATGAGCATGACGACAGTTTGGATTTGGAGGTATTCATTGGACAGCTTCATAGAAAAAAAAAGCTCGAGTCCTCAATATCTCCATTCAACTCAGTGAAAATAATCTCAATTGCCGGTCTTTAAAAATTAAGGGTTCAAAGGGGGGCTTTCTTTCTTTTTTTCTCTTAACTAACTGTTCCCAAATTTCTAAATGAAAGTGAGTGGCGAGAAGAAATGCACGAGAAGAAAGGGAAGGTGAAATAATTTACATGTTTTAGACTTCTTATGATGACAGAGTTATAGTTTCATGGAAAAAATGAGAAAATTAAACGACGCTTTTAACATTATTTTTTAAAATTATAATTGCTACAAATGCCACTTGGCCGAAAAGCCGACAGGGTTAAATTTATTTTATCCGACTATTTTGTTAGAAATCAACTATGATTTACTTTATTCGAATAAGTTACATTGTTGCATATTCTATATAACATTTATGGTTTGTTTATATCATTGACTATTCACTTTAAACTAAGTTAAAATCGCAATTATAATAAAAACCAAAATCAAATATTTTTTTATTTCTTTAAATTTTTGTCTGAATAATCTGAATTGAATTATATAAAAGGATAATTGTAGATAGAAAAAGTATTTTTTTTACTAATAATAATTAGATTTTAGCTGACAAATGGACAAACAATCTTCCTCAGTTTCAAAGTTATTTGCGTTTCCCTAAAATAAAGAAATAGTGAACAAGTTGTCAATTATGATCATTTTCATTTTATCGTGACTTTATATTGTATTGAGAGAATATTTAAAGATTTTTAAGCTATTTACCCCACAACCACCATAAACGAAAAGTTCGCAAGTTTGAGATTTGTGATTGTAGTAATAACGCCAAATCATAGCTTTGCAATTTCCTGGATATAAGGGCATTCTACAAATTTCTAAAAAATATAAAGTACATTAATTTTAAGTCTTTATTTATTTATTTTATACGGTTATATATTATCATAATTAAATAATTATACCATTTGATGGGGCTGATATTGACATTTGCAACAAAAGGAGCGTTGAGAGGACAAGAAGATAAAATTTCATTTTAAATTATTAAGGAAAAACGTTTTATGAGAGATATTGATAAGTGATGGAAGAGAGAGAAATGAACCTGTACTTTATTGGATAAAAAAATGGTTTATATACCTATTTATTTGTTAGCTAATTGTAAATACACGTTTCCTTTGTAGTTCATTAGATCTTCTGATTATGAGATTAAATGACTATACTTCTGACTCATGTAGGAAAACTAAATCTTTCATATATGCATATCTTCATCCATTAAACGTATTTAGGAAGTTTAATAAAAACTTATTAAATATTTATTTAAATTCATGTATGAATCATGAAACACGGTAGTTGAATTTCGAATTCAATTGGAGGAGTTTGAGTGTAAAAAATGTTTTAAATTGTCATGTTAATTTCACGTTCATCGACCCATTCAATTTATCTTTTATTCAATCAGAGAATAAAGATAACCTGGATTTACTCACAATGTCATAATAGCCAACATAATGGCAATACTATCTAAATAAAACATGTAAAGAAATAATTTATAATGTAAATTAATAAATGAAGTAATACTTAGATTAACATCACAGCATTACTGAAAAAATAAATCCTATTAAATGGATGTACTCATTAATTTATTTATAGATGGTAGAATACAATCTAAAAGTAATATACTGCTACACTTATGTTAGAACAAGTAACATTAATCTTTCATTTAGTCAAAATTAAATTTATCGGTGGTATGCATTAAAAAATCAGGGTTTCTTAGCATGGATGCAAGTTTTAGTATATAGTAAAAAAAAATATTAAAAAAATTATCATAATAATAATAATTAAAGCAATCCATGATTTGGAGATTCTACCTGTAGCTCCGTAAATGAAAGATGATTATGATTCATGACACAAAATGATCGAAATATTATAAACTCTGAGGATATATTTAATATTTTATTAAATTTTATTGAAAGTTATTTATATAAGCTCCATTTAAAGCAATATTTTGTATTTTTGAGATTTGGGGACTTTATTAATGACGAGCCTTCCGTCGTAAGACAAAGAGGCAAAGATCCATGGATCATAATTAGACCATTCTACTGTGTAAATGGCATCTTCGTGTTCTTCATATTTTGCAAGGATTCCTTCCTCAAGAGCGCTACAAAAATAAAAATTTTAAATGAAAAACAACAATAAGTGAAAACTACTGTAAAAAGTAAAAACAATAAGTAAATAAACAGTAAAAACAATTAACTTTTAATAGATAAATAAATAATGATAAATCTAAAAATTAAAGTTACGGTTTCTGAATTTTGTCGTCCTCCTCCCCATCGCTGAAAACAGCGCGTCCATTTGGCTCCGAGGAGATCGAAGGTAAAGAATGAAGAAAAACTCTGGAATCGCTCCCTGATGTTAAAACGAGTTGATCATGGAATGTGTTGTATCGAACGCGCCAAACCCTTTAAGAATTTTAAAAAATAAAATCTTTAGTTAATAATTACAATTCCCAAATGAAATAAAGATCTAATCTGATATTATAGAGAGTATTTAATATCTAAAGTTAATTTACTTATTAATCATAATCTTAATTTTACCAATCTTAACTTGATAATTAGTAAAGAAAAAGTTAATTCAATTAAACAAGTTTTACCAGTGAGAATGACATTCAACGAATTTCAAGGCTTCGTTGGGTTTTCGAATATCCCAAAATCTGACAGTGCAATCTTCGCCGGACGTCGCTAAGCAATATTGCTTGTTTGGATTGAAGTCGAAATCCCTCATATGGTATTTATGGGTTTTCTTGACTTCCCAAACTTCTTTCTTGGTTCTTCCGTCGATTCCAATTAAATTTGCTCCTTTCATCACTGCGAATTGATTCCCGTCTAAATGGGGATTCCATTTTCCGCCGTTGACTCCTTCAAATTCAATTCGCGATTTCTCCTAAAAATAGAAACAGTTGTATTTAATTATCTAATAACAATTTCCAAATAGGTGTACATTTTTAAATGTAAAAAATTAGTAATTAATTCTAAATATTTAAAATTGGGTAATTTAGTTAAAAATATTATTTCATTTATTGATATTGTAGTTTAACTAAATAATTAAATACCTTTGGGGTTTCACTATCTAAGGTCCAAAACACAACAGAGTTTTTCAAGACGGTCGCAATCGTGTCTTTCCTATTCGGATGCCAATCGAAATTTTGACAATTATCATCACCGATATCAATTAGAGTCTTGAGAGATAATTCAGATTCGTTTGCATCGACATCAGGAAGATTGAAGAGTCCGCATTTCATTTGAGATGAATAATCTAAAGATTGGTTTAGTAATTAGATTCTAACATTTAATTTTATTTGAAAGGAAATGAGTTAATTTAGTTTATCATTTAATTTACCTCCAATTTGATTGAAACAAAGGCCAATGACATTGAGAGACGAAGGACAAGAAGAAATCTGCCAGATTTCTCCCACTTTCGGCTTGTACACTTTTTTCTTAATGGAATTAGTTTCATCTTCAAAGTCGATTTGATGAACTTGACCTTCCGACCGCGTTGACAATGTCCCAGCAAAGAAAGTCACTCCTTCTGCTTCATTAATATGAGAACAGAGAGCTCGGGCCTTTTGAGTCAAATTATATTTTAAAACCGTACTTTCCATAATTTAAGTCTTACAAATTGTCAAACTTGAAATTGAACTATTTTATAAATTAAGACTCAAAGGTCGTAAATATTACCTGAGACTCGAGGCCATAAATAGCTGATGCTTCCATTTTAACGGATAAATAATGCAATCAAATCATCCGCCTAAACTAAGACATTTTTAATTAATTCGTTTCAGTTTAGCTTAGTAAAAATTAAAAGTCAAAATGTATCTGTGAATGAAATGTCAAGATTTAAGGAGCAGATGAAAGAGGAGAAATTCATTCTGATGAGCAGCCGCACTTCACCAAAACAGCCAATAGCCGACAACTCACACTCAATTTCATTTCAATTTCATACTTTCTTCTCATTCAAAGCCAATAAAATACATGTAACATGATAGCTTGTAATTACGAACATTATGAAATTAAACTTAAATAATTAAATTGAGATGCAATTTATGAAATTAATGCTATTTTGCTTGTGAATTCAATAGGGTTTATTCCATCGAAGTAAAAATTATATAGGTAAGATGGAAAGGAAACTTAAAAGAACAAAATTTACTATTTATGAATATAAATATAATTAAATGAAAGAAATTAGAATTAGATTTTTGTTTTTATTTGTTTCATAAGGACTGAATTTCTAATTATTGAATTAATTCACTAAAAGTTACTTTAATTGAACACTTCGGATTGAGAACTAATAGTTTTTAACTATTTTTACTTAACAAGGAACACTAAATAACAAGCATTGAAAGGTCAAGTAAGAAAATTTGAATGAACTTAAAAATTTATAAATTAGCTTATTGTTATTAGCTATGGAGCTTGTTGACTCAATTCCTTGATTAGATCCAATCTCATTTGTATCTTCAGCGGGACATGGAAATTCCTCTGGGATTCCACTTGGGCGTCTCTTTTGGCCATGGCTTCTTCAAAGGAAAGTCCAAACCACTCGAGTTCCTCAAGAGGAATCAAATGCTCCTTGTACTTCTCAATCAACTTGTCCGCTTCTGGGTCGTTTCCGCCTTTCAACTCGTGGAGCTTGAACATGATTTCCTTCTTGAGTTTAATGGCCAAAAGAGATTTGAGCTCGTGCGAGGGAGTTGTCAAGAGATAATCGTCGAGTCCGTGATGTTCGTCAATTAATCGCAAAGCTCGTTCGGTACACACGACGGATAAATGTTTTCCTAAGATGTCAGATTTCACGACAGATCTAAAATAAAGAAATTTTAAAAATTCCAAGAATTGAATCGCAAAATATCAATAACATATTTATACAAAAAATAATTATGAAATTTTAATGATATATTAATTGTCAATTCATGTTCAGCCATATTTTTTGTCCAATGAGACAAAATGAGGATTCGTATATTTGGAAAAGATTAAGTTTAAAAAGTTAGTTTATGAAGAGATTGGATTTTGGGTTTTGGTTTTATATGGAATTTGGATTTTTCTTGGATAGTCCTTGCATCCTTTTGGATCCTTTTTTACCTAAATGTAATCGCTTCTAATACAATCTTTGAAGAAGGTTAGGTTAAGGGTTTAAATTAAAAATTGGCCCTTTTAAGAATTATTCGAGGAACAAAGTGCACGAATTTAGATTCTTTAACTTTATAGCTTGGCTGGATTTTAATAGGATTTGGATTGAAATATTTTCTTTTGAAGAATTGATGACTACATAGTATTCTAGATTAAAGGCTAAAGATTGATTTTGGGTGATATTAATAAACAATGTATATTAATAAACAATAGCTTTGAAATTGATTATGTTATTAATTTTAACTTAGAAATACAATTTAACATTTTATTTTTAGTATAATTTAAGGAATGAAAAAAATTTAACATTTGATAATAGAATCTACTAAAAACTCTAGAAAAGTGGATAAAAAATTTAGTTTAAAAATTCATTCGAAAAATTGGATTACGCAGAGTAGGAAGTATATTATCATGAGTAGAGGTCAAGAAGGTTTAATTTCGAATCATAAAAAGTGTAGTTTTTGTAGTAAATATTTTAGATCATTTAGTAATTTAGAAATTCACATAAGAATTCACACCGGAGAAAAGCCCTTTAAGTGTAAGATATGTGAATATTCATCAAAACATAAGTGTGGTTTAGAAAAGCACATAAGAACTCACACAGGAGAAAAGCCCTTTAAGTGCAAGGTATGTGAATACACATCAAGACAAAATTGGGATTTAAAAATGCACATGAGAATTCATACCGGCGAAAAGCCCTTCACTTGCAAGATATGTGAATGCCAATACCGTCATAAGCATCATTTAAAGGATCACATGAGAATTCACACCGGCGAAAAGCCCTTCACTTGCAAGATGTGTAAATACCAATACCGTCATAAGAATCAATTAAAGGATCACATGAGAATTCACAAAGGAGAAAAGCCCTTTTAGGGCAAGATTTGTGAATTCTCATCAAGACAAAAGGGTGATTTAGATTATCACATAAGAATTCACAAGGGAGAAAAACCCTTAAATTGCACGATGTGTGAATTTCAAATGGAAGTAAAGGAAGCTTAAATAGGGACATAAGAATTCACACCGGAGAAAAGCCCTTAAAGTGCACTAATAAGAGAATTTTCATTTAGAAAGAATACTGGCATGATGAAGCGTCACATACGAATTCACACTTCTGATTAACAATTATCTCATCTAGAATAAATGTGCTATTTAGATATTTATTATTATTATAGATGTACTTATTTTAATAAAATAAATATAATAATTGATATTAAAATTAGGTAAAAGCTATTAATCGTATGTCTTTAATAAAATCGTGTTAGATTAGTTGTTTTTGGATTAAAAAAGGAATTACCTTCTGAGCGAAGGAACAAAATATCTTGGAAGAGGTGGACAATATTTGTTCCTGTTTAATTTCTTGAATGTGCCTTCAATTACGCCTTCGCCACCCCAAATCCCCTCGTGCATTTGATGCGGGTAGAGAAGAGGAATCGGGACATTCTGAACTTCCACAACAGACCCGTCTGGCAATTTCTCGTAGTTTCCGGGTTTCTCCTCCCAATGGATGGGTTTCCCTTCAATGTCTTGCCACTCCGTCCAGAACTTCTTGTATAATTGGGGGAGAAAGACGTCAATCCGCTTCCGTTCGAACTCATTGTTAATCCTTTTGAATCGACCTCGGGGAAATAATTCGATCAGAGATTGAGAAACCGGGCAAATCATATTCTTTTTAAAAAATACGTAATTAATTGCAGACATTTTTGCAAGTTATTTTATATTAATACAAATTATTGACTAAAAAATTAATATGTTCAATTTAAAGCTTAAATCTCGCATTTAATATTAATTCGCAATTTTACGAAATTATCAATTGTGGGAAGTTGAAACACAAGAGAAATTCAAAGCTGAGGAATCCTACAAAGATTCTTTATACTTTCTATTACAAACAAAGTTTTGATTGGCCCCAAGAGGAATTCTTAATGTATTTTAGTTTTGGGGTAGATTGAGAAATTTACATAACTGATGATCTCGAATCATGTTATATAGAAAATGTTTTCGAGAACGTAAAGAAGAAGATTTAATTTCAGAAATATTTAATTACTCTTCGTTTACAGGAACACAAAGGTTTCCTTCCACATCCAAATATAACTACTGAGTCAATTTCTGAGCTTCAGTGTAGATTTACTTGTTTCAAGTCACCCCTAATGACTAAAGGCATTTAAAGTATTAGGTGGAAGTTTTAAAATTCTACACTCTGAATCTCAGAGACTGAATAAGTAGGTTTATTTGAATGTGGGAGGAAACAATTTTGCTTCGGAGAATGGGGAGTATTTTTCTATTTTATGATTGTAAATTAAGCTAATCAAGATTTAATTGTTTTTCATTATAATTTAGTTATATTATTTAAATTAACTAAACATGGAGAGGATTTCAAAGAGGTGTGCTGTTTGCTCCGATGTGATAAAGAATAAACCTCCGCAATTTGACTTCAATACTTTTTTGGACATTTTTTCCATCTCACCCGAGGTTGTAAAATTCCACTTAAAATCCGCCAAGTTTTGTTTACTTTGTTCAATGAAATTGAGTAAACTCAATTACCACTTGAAGCTCATGCAAGAATTAAAAGAAGACATTTTAAAAATGATTCACAAAACGTCCAATTCAATTTCGCCTTCTGAGAGAAAATTCAACATTTCTTACATAATTTCCAAAGGTTAGTTAATATATAAATTTACATAATTTAATTAAATTTTATTAAATTAACTTGCTAATAGTTGTTCTATTTAAATGTTAATTTGAAATTAATTTTATAATTTTAAATCTAATTTCATAATTTTTTTATTAGAGCTCCAAAGTAGTGGAACCAACACTGAAAATGAAATCACGATTAAAGAAGAATTCATGGAAGACTACGAACAACCGTTTGAGCCTGAAGAACCATATGAACACTTTAGCTCAAATATGATTCTATCAATTTCAAAAGACCAGTCAAAAGATTCAACCCGTCACGACGTAGAAAAGAAAATTTCGACTCTTGCGGCTAAACAGATGGAGAATTCGAAAAGTTCAACTCAACCGATTATGAGTTCAACTCAACCCATTGCGAGTTCAAAACCGACCGCGAGTTCAAACCCGATTGTGAGTTCAACTCAACTAATTGAGAGTAAAGTTCCAGTTAGGAAGTCAGAGCGAATTAAGAAAAGACCAAAAGATTTCCCTGATAAATCAGAAGAAAATGAACTCATTGATGAGGAAGAGGAGAATTTCCCTGACCAAGACGAGAATTTTCAAGAGGACGAAGATTATCATCAAAGCGACGACGACAGCGAAGCTGAAGGATTCCGAGCTGACCCGTTAAAGAATAATGAGATTGAAAGTAAAGCGAAAACTTCCGATTCTGAAGAGACGGATTACAATGATGAGGAGGAAAACGAAGATGAAATGAAAAATAAGAAAGTTGAACAACCAATAAAGGAAAAGGTGAAAATTCCCCGTAGAAGACTCACCCAGAAAATTCCAAAGAAAAAAACTCCGCGGAAGGTCATTGACGTCATTGG
>VJMY01001260.1:0-15684 GCA_009869795.1 Neelides sp. FZ-2019 | reverse complement strand
TTTTTAATTGTTAATACCCCGCAGGGGATTCTTGTTAAAAATCGAATCTTTTCCAAAATAAAATTTCTCATCGATGTTATCAGATGTACAACGGAAAAAAGTCCATAAAAAATATCAAACTTCCAATTAACATTCCTTTCTGAAATAAAAATTACATCGATATAAGTAATCAAATAATTAATAAATGCAGTAGGTACTAATAAATATTGTCATATCATAAATATTTTTAAATATTAGTTAATCATTTAATTTAAACATTATACTACGTTGAAATTTTGAAAAGTTTTTATTTAATTATAAGAATCATTTTATCTTGTTAATACTTAAAAATAATTATTCCTTAAATAATTAACATTCAAATTAAAGTGCATCCAAACCATTTGACAAAATACATGTAAAATTGACTGCGTTTATATGACTAATAATAATGATTTTATTCATTCAACGTTATACCGGATCCTTCTAAGATTTAATAATATATTTATTTCCTTCTTTTTTGGAAAATCCACGAAGGTAAATGTTTAAATGTAATATTTCGTAATAAATTTATAATATATATATATATGTATATATGCATTTAATACGATATCCGATTTTCTTTTAAATAGAAAATAATAATAAATATTACTTTTTAATACTTTGATACTTTGTAGTCTTGGCCCTCGATGTTAGCTCTAGCCCGGCGTTAAATCGAAATGATATAATATTACATATTAGCAATTAGTACTAATTAATAATTGGTAAAATTATGTACATATGAATGTATATATGAGCACATGTGCATACATATGAATATGAAAATGACAAATATTCTTTTATTTATAATAAAAGTAATTTAATAACTTTGATATTTTTCCAACCTAACAAACTTCATACACTTTACTAAAAATAAAGAATAAAACTGTAAACTGTTTTTATATTAATATTGAAGCTGCCATTAAGAATGAATTTTAAAGATTAAATTCATTAAATTCTAATTAAAGTTCATAGTGTGAGAATGAGAATTTTTCTTCGTCAAATGCCCTGAGTTTCTTCAGGGAGTAATTGGACAGTTCCTCTTTGCTAATAAATAATTGGAATTCGTTTTCAAACTTAAGCTGAAGTTCAACAATTGTCAATGAATTGATTCCCAACTCCTTCAATGTTTCGCTCTCCAATGATCCTTCGTGCTCCTCCGTTTCAATTTTCTCTTCTAGCCCCAAAATGTGAACGGCCGTTTCAAGTAAATTGAGCTCGTCTTTTTTCCCGGTATTTTCTACTTTGATGAGGAAGCCGTTGGCCTGCGACGGTGCGTTGTTCGCCTTGTGTAGAAAGTGATCAAGTGAGTGAACTTTGGACTCGACCTTCCCATTGGACGAGGACATGACCACGGCGAGGGATTCTTCTTGCACTTGACATTTTGTTTCCCCAATGTAGGCAAATTCGATTGCGAGCGCCTCGAGGCCGGATTGTTTCCTCCGTTCGCAGATTCTATCCATGGATGAGTTAAACGAACCTTGGTAAATTTCCTCAACCGGGATTTCCCCAACTCCGCAATATTTAGTAATCACAACGAAGTGTTGCAGAGACTCGCAGAGTTTCCTTGTGGCTAAGTCTAAATTCTGAGTTGTTTTTACATGAATGGCGCAACGATTCAAAATTGTTTCAACGTTTGCATTTGGACCCCCGCTACATTCCCTCGATGTCTAAAAAATTATTAGTTGAATTATTGTTTAGTCTGATCAAATTAATTAAACCTTTAATAGTAAAATATGCAGATAATTTATTAATATCAATATGTTTGTTAATTAAGATGGATTATATTGAAAAATGTAATAAAATTAATAAAATTCAAATTTACCGGTGCAAGAATGAAAATTCCTCCCATATTTCCCATTTTCGTTACATGTTGAACCAATTTCAAAGCTCCGGTTAATTTAGTTGGATCCGAACGAACAATTTCAATTTCAATCTCCATAGCCCTCCATTTCCTAATGTAATGCTCTTGAAATCCCGTCATGTTCCCGCTTTTCGTCCCAATGAAAATGATTTTAGCTCCTCGTTCAATGAGCCATTCTGTCAATTTGATCCCAAAAGCCGAAAGTCCACCAACAATTAAATATCCATCTTCCGGTTTAAAACAACTCGTTTCAATCGCGTCGACAATCCTCGCAGAGAAATTCTCATCTCGGATTTTGAATACAAGTTTGCCAAAGGATTTTCCAACTCCATACATTCTGAATCCTTTTTCCAAAGCAGCTGAGTCGTCCGAGTCAAGCGTGTTTTTCGGCAATGGCTTCACAACTCCAGATTTAATTCCTTCGTTGACCAAATCGAAAACTCGCGCTCCGTCATGTGAGTCATTTTCAAAAAGCGATTCAATTGAAACTCCATGAAACGAGACATTTTGAAGGAAAACGCTCATGCCAAGGACGGAATTCTCATAAAAGTCAGCTCTTCCTAAATGGATGAATCTCCCTCCCATTCCAAGGCATCTAACGGACGCGAAGAATTTATCTTTTGGGAGAGAATTTAAAACTAAAGAGACGCCTTTCCCGCCAGTGGCTTCAAGAATCGTTTGCTCGAAACTCGTATCACGTGATCTGGCAAAATTTTCATTCTTCAAATTATGAAAGAATCCTTGCAAAAAATGCTTTTTCTTGCTGGAATTCACAGTGGTGTAAACAGTGCAATTTAGCTTTAATGCAATTGAAATTGCCGCTATTCCCACAGATCCGCTGCCACAATGAATTAAAACTGACTCACCAGCTTTTAGTTCTCCACGGACAACTAAGGCATAATATGCAGTTGCATAGGCCAGCGGGATTGTCGCAGCTTCTTCCAAACTCCATTTCTCTGGAACTGACCATAAAAGTTCTTTGTGAGCCGCCACGTACGTTGCTATTCCATGCGAAGGAACCAAACCCATGACGCGATCGCCCGCGGAATTCAAACCTGAAAATTCCATTCCTAAAATCCCTTCGGACGAATTCCCATTTATCTTGAAGAGTTGATCAGGGAGGAGTTGGCCGGAGACTAAAAGAAGGTCGCGGAAGTTAATTGGAGAGTAAAAGACTTTACAAAGTTCCTTATTTGGATTCGTGTTGAATTGAAAGTTTTTGACTTCTGGCGGCCCTTCGACCCAACGGAGCGTTGACAAATCCCCAGGAACTGAATAAGTCACATAAGCAAATTCCCCTGGGATGGTTCGACCTTCGAGGGTTGAGCTTCGTTTGAAATTCCCCCAGAGAATTCCGCCATCGGAGTTGCGGTCTTTTTTGAAAAGTGACATGGAGAGATCGTTTTTAACTATTTTGGATAAATTTAAATGAGGAAGAGTCGAGTGGCTGTCGGAGTCGTTGGGTTTGTCAAGAGTGAAAATTGGTCTCAAGGAGGAATCTGACGGGGCAGCTTTTAGGGATGAAACGAGAGCTAACGTGTCGCTGTTAGGAGATGTGGGAGAGACCAAGTAGACTAATGGATGCGAATCGATAAATTTTGGAGATTTTGAAACCATGGCGGTTCCGAGAGTTTTGAGCCAATCGTAATTTCCATTTTGAACGTTGATTTTCATCAAGTCTGGTTTTCGACTCAGCTGCGTCGAGTCAGCAGATTGACTTGAAACGAGTGGCGCTTTTTTGAGAATTTTCTAAAAATTCACAGAATAAAATAATTAATCGATAAAATAGAAAAAAATAAATAAAAATAGTAAAAGTAATCAATTTTTTAAAAATTTAATTAATAGCTTAACAAATAGTTTTTTTATTAATTGTTAATTATTTTATTAATGTTTAATTGATGAATAATTTGATATGAATATTTAAAAAGTATTTAAAAGAATTATATGAATTTTAAATTAATTGAATCATTTATATCTTTACCTTTCTGTATAAGAAAAATTCTCGATCGTCTGAAATCTTGTGAGCAATTAAATTGAAAATTGAGGAAATCAAATGTTTCGCAGGCTCAACAGAGACTGGATTTAATGAGAATTTCGTTTGCAGAAGGACAAAGGCATGATCTTCAAGGAAAGGTTCAATAAGAGCGAAATTAGCTTCATCTTGAATAATAATCAAATGATAGGATTTTTCTCCTTTGATTGACCAATTCAGAAATTTGCTTTTGGTTCTTCTTAAGCGAATCCCAAACTTTTGCAAGTTTTTCATGCTCTCCACGTTATTATTTTCCTCCGTTTGGGACATGAGGGTAATATCGTCTTGTAAATGGCGGGAATGCAATATTTTTTGAACTGTCAATGTGAGAGACTCAATTCCCTTTTGAACAATTTCCATTACTTTCAATTGTTTCTTTCCACTTTCCCTAAAATTCGTATTTTCAATCACGAGATCCAAACAAACTTCAAGGGCGTTTTCCAAATTCAAGTGATATCTATTCGAATTCAAATCATCGAAATAAGGCGTAAAAGTGAATTCCTCAATCGCAGGTTTTATAATCATTTCCCGCCTTCTTCCCTTTTTTCCAAATTTCAACCCAGAGATTTCCACTGCATGGGACATTATTGTATTTGTATGTTTTAAATAACGCGCCACAAGCCCGTCTGAAATGTCCGGCTCGCCCAAATAAATCGTATCGGGATTTCGACTCTCTTCAATAAAAGAAGGATCAATTTTGGCAAATCTGAGTCGCTTAGGAACAAAAACACCTTTTTCTCCTTCACCCAAAATCCCAAATTGGAAGATTTGGTCGAGCAAAGTGACCCAATTGTCTTTCCATGTTAGAATCCCATAAGAAGGTTCAGAATCAGTTTTCTTGATTCCTCTAAAAGCCCCTTCATAGAAATACCCGCGGCTTTTCAATTCATTATAAACGTCTATTTGATCCATTGGAGTGAAAAGAGGAACTGACAAATGACGAATGCAAGGCAATTTTTCAGATTCGAGCAGTTTTCGAATTGTCCCTGTCAAAGTCAATTTGTTGCTTTCGAGAACTTCAAATTTCCCGGTCCTGTCCAAGATGTTTACTGTGAATTTCCACCCTAGGCCTAAATCCGGGTTTTCGCTCCTTTTAGGTAAATAAGAAATTCGATGGAAAATAACATCTTCGAAGGCAACGCCGAAAGTGCCGAAAGTTAAATTTTGCATTTTTGAAAAAAGCCGCCAAACCAGAACTAAAAGACCAGCATGAGGATAAGCCAATTTTCCTTCTATTCTATAACCATAAAGGTATTCTTCATCGTCTAATGTAACTTCAATTGTTCTTTCTCTTGAACTTCCCGCGTTCTATAAAAATTGTAAATTATAAAATAAAAATTCAAATTAGTAAATTTATTATAATTTGTTATCTTTTATAGTAATGTAATCATTATATATCTTTTATCATCTTAAATTTAACGGGCTTTTTAATAAAATTTAATTTAATTAAAACAATTTACAATTTGAATTTAATTTTAATAATAATTATTTATTTTAATTAATGGATTTTAATACTTGTGGAAAATATGAAACATTCCAATCAATCAAATCATCCCATTTAATCATTGGACTTATCATCGGAGTAGAAACGGAAACCGGGAATTTGACTTCTCCATACAACTGAGCAAAATCTGGATTAAATCCTTCAGTGTAAACTTTTCCAAGGGCCGACAAGAAATTGTTGCAATTATTCCCAGAATTTCTATTCATCAGCCCAATGATTGAACAGCAGGAGGGCGCAGATCTTTTCAAAATGGCTTGCAACAAAGCATGCGGTGCTATTTCAATCACAATCGAATTATTCGGAATGTGCTCAAGAGCCTCTTGGAATAAAACAGGATTCACCAAATTGTTCGCCCAATAATCCACCGAAAAAGTTTTGGCCAAAGGACTTTCCCATTGATTTTCCCCAATCGACGTGCTTTTCCATTTGAGACTTCGAGATTTGGGTTTGATGGCAATTTTATTATTTTTCAGAGTTTCAATCAGAGTTTCCCTCAATTCGAAAATGTACGGGCTGTGGAAAGCATGGGAAGTTGGGATTTCGCGGGCAAAATATCCCTCGTTTTTCAATTGGTCAACAAAGTCTTTGATTGACTCTGATGGGCCGGAAACTGATACGCTGTCTTTAGCATTGTGACAAGCTGGGAAAATATCTTTTGGACATTTGACTTTCGCTTCGGCCCATGTGAGCCCAACTGCGGCCATTTTTCCCTTTGGGAGTTTGGCTTCGAGAAAAACCCGCCCTGCCCAATATGCCCCGAGGATTGTGTCTTCAAGCGAGGAACATCCGTCTGCATACGCAGCCACGTTTTCCCCGACTGAATGACCAATGATGCCATTTGGCACAAGCCCAACAATGGTCAACACATCATACAAGGCAATCTGGAAAAAATGCGGAAAAATTCAAAATTTAATATTTGTTAGAATTTTTAAATTAAAGTAAGTTTTTTTAGTAGTTATCGTATAATTCGTGTCGTGTCGTATAAAATAATTTGTTATATATTTTGAGAATTATTAATAATTTTATTTATTTTTTTTAATAAAGTAGGATTTATTATTAATTAAGTAATTAAATAATGTTGGATTAATTATTAATTTAATTACCTGGACGGCTGTGATACAAACAAAAGAATAAAGGACATTGTCCATCATCGCCTCGTCTTCGTTTTTCAAAACTTCGAGTAAATTGAAATTAAGCGGGAGAAGGACTTTGGCGCACTTTTCAATTGAATTTCTAAATTCGTCCAGGGCCATTAAATCTCGTCCCATTCCTTTCCACTGGGTTCCCATTCCTGAGAATACAAACCAAATTTCCCTCTTTTCACTTGGAACGCTCCCGAGTTCTTCAACGTGTATCAATTTATGGTTGTTCAATCCATTGGGAATTTCCTCGTCGTTCTCTTTCAACTTGTTGATCCGCTTCTTCAACTTGGTTTCACTTGAGAGAATGGCAAACCCGCGATATTTGTAATTCTTGATGTTGCTCGTTCCAATTTTGTGGAAAAGTGCCGCGAGTTCGCTGTTGTAGCCTTTTTCACAGATTGAGTGAAGCGTTTGTTCTACACCTTTTAAACTCCGCCCGGATACTGGGATTATCAAAGGCGCGGAGTTCAAACTTTTCTCTTTGTTTCCCATATTCCTCCGTGTGATTTCACTTGGCGGGGAAAGAATCACATGGACGTTTGAACCGCCAAATCCAAATGAATTTATTCCGACTATACCACCATCCCATTTACAATTTTGACTAACAACCTAGAAATATCATCAAAATAACATTAAGAATTAACTTAATTTTGATTTAATCAATTCAAATAATATATGAAATAGCAAGATTGTAATTAATAGTAAAATTAATTTAATTGTAATTAATCAAAGACTATTAAGTCTTTTCTGTATTCATCTATTAAACAAATTAAGAAGGATTGCTCACCTTGATTCTCCCATCCATTAAAGAAGAAATATTTGAATTTGGCGCCTTAAAGTGTAAATTCCCCGGGAGAGTTTCTCTCTGATAGGACAAAATGACTTTTGCCAAACTGCAAAGCCCCGACACCGGCTCCGTATGCCCAATGTTGCTCTTGACCGATCCGATTAACAATGGGGATTTCCGATCTTTGCAGAACACCTCCGCGATGGCCGACAATTCCTCTGGATCCCCAACCCTCGTCCCCGTGCCATGGGCTTCCAAATAGGAAACTTCGTTCGGGCTTACGCCGGCTTCTTTGTAGATTTCATCCAATAGGGCTTTTTGTGCTTTCCCATCAGGATACGTAATCCCCTCGGCTTTCCATCCATCCGAATTGCTCCGGGCGTGAACTAGTGTCGCATAAGCTCTCAAGGCCTCTGAGCTCTTTTGGAGAAACACAACCATGGCGGCTTCACTCCGCACGTAGCCTTGGCCGCCTTCGCTAAAAGCTGCGCATTTTCCTTCCATGGAGAGCATGTTGAGGCGGTGGAACTGGAGGGAATACTCGGGAGTTAGTAGGATGTTAACTCCTGCGACAATGGCCGAGTCGCATGCGCCGCGTCGCAAGGCGACCAATGCCCGTTCGAGGGCTTGGAGAGAGGAGGAACAGGCCGTGTCAATGGTGAGCGACGGGCCGTGGAAGTTGAAAGCGTGGGAAATCTGATTAGACAGCATCGCACGTGACGTCCCTGTGTAGGTCCAACACCCGATGTCGTCGGCCTCGCAGGTTCGAACTTCTTGAGTTTCGTTTTTCGACACCCCGATGAAAACCCCGGTATTTGAACCGCGGAATTTGTCTGGATTCTCACCTAAAAAACATTCATTTATGTTTATATTATTTACATATATTATTTAAGTGGAAATCAAATGTTACTAAATAATTTGATAATGATTCGTGAGTCATGTAAATTGTAATACTTATGTTCAATATATGGGAATTATATTGTTTTTATTTATATCATTATTGTCACGATTCAAGTAAATTTACATTTATAATGATTAAATTCGTCTAGGCAAAATTAAGCCGACTCCCAATTACCAGACATCAGACATGCCATTTACCAGACATCAGACATGCCATTTACCAGACATCAGACATGCCATTTACCAGACATCAGACATGCCAATTACCAGACAATTTCTATCAGACACTTTTTTAAATTCATCAGATATCTATTTCCCGCGACCACAATTATCCGAAAATGTCAACTGTACAATTCCATATAATTATTCTAACCTAACATAAACACTTAAATTCTGCTTGCCATATATAATGCTTGCCATATATTCACTTTCATTTGGTAAAAACAATTCAGATCACAGCTAGACTAGAAGTAATACGTTAAAGTAAATGTTTTACCTAAGATAAGTTATTGTAATCATAGACTTGAAATAATATTAAAATCACCTAAAAAAATTATAAGAAATAAATGATTTTTTACCTGAATCGATGATTGCTTCAAATGTGAGTTGTAAAAGAATTCTGAGTTGCGGGTCCATTTCATGTCCAGCCATTTCCTCAACTCCGAAAAACTCTGAATCAAAGGAATTCAATTTTTTGATTTTTCCCGTTCTGGTCGGCAGCCCGTAAAGGCCTGACGGCCACCGTCGACTTTCCTCTGTCACCATGTCAATCCCCCCAAATAAGTTCTTTGAAAATTCGGCTAAATCCTGGGACTCGGGCAAAGAGCCCGCAATCCCCGCCACGACAATTTCCTCTGTCTTCATTTGAAAAATAATAAAAATCTACAAACTACAAAATAATGATTGGTCCGTTCTTGTCCTCTTCGCCTCCAAGCTCTCTACTCCTCCAACTCAACAAAGGAAAGACGGAGAGAGGAAGTTCCCTCGAGAGAAAAGGAAAAAGTGAGAAGATACGCCTTGAGAAATACTCAAATATTATGAAGGAATCCTCCAATTACATAAATTTGAATTTTTACAATCCAATTGACTCTGGAGACCTCCATTAGGAAAGCACTAGGGGAATTAAAGACAAGGAGGTACTATAAACTCTATTAATTGTATATGTACAAGGTGGTGCTAAAGCATCATACCCCATCAGCTCTACCACTTCTCAGCATCAGAGCAAAAATGAGGTATACACAATTAAAAAGATCATAAAAAGTTGCATAAAAATGTAATTTTCAAAGTTCTAATTTAATGTTCCAATTAGTTAAGTGGGGTAAACTGAAATTGTTCATAATATTTAAACCTGGTCTATATATTTTCAGCTGAGCATTTGTGTGCAATTTTAAAAGATCGAGTCGAAGAATATTAATCGCCAATTTTCCAGAAAATACTTTCAGCAATACACAGTTTATTGAAATAATAACTTCAATTTTGGAAGATATGAAGATAGAAATTGATTTATTCACGACTCTTCTCCAATCATTTTCAAAGCGCATCACAGAAGTCCAACAGGCCAATGGAGGAAATACGAATTATTGAAGGTGAATTATAATTGTAATTAAAATTTATCTTACTACTATGAAATTAACTTAAGTAATGTAGAATTATATGCTCTTTCGAATGGTGTATAGCATTTTACTCTGTTGTTGAGATGTTGAGATGTGGTTGAACCGATTGGGTATGATCCTTTAGCATCACCCTGTACATGAAGAATAAAACAATAAACGCGGATTTGTAACTCATGTAACCCTTTCATTAGTGTACTAAACACACTCATGTATTAATTGTATTTGCATTATTATCATGCCAATGGGTTTGAAGTACGTAAGGGATTTTTATGAGTATGATGCATATTATGAACAAGGGATGATCCCTATCTTAATTTATGCTTTTTCCCTTTGGCCACAAAAGGAGCTCAGTATAATGAAAATGACGATGGAAAGGCGTATAATTTAAATGTGGATTCTCCTTCAATTTTTATCTCCAGGGTTTGAATGGGGGAATTATATGGTAATATAATGGAATTTGGAGGTTTCTCAATTCCTCTTTTCCCCATTCAAATTAACCGTGTGAAGAAGGCGGAGGAAAAAAGGTTAAACTCATCGGCTGCTCATCCTGATGAGGAAACTCGAGATGAAAATCAGCCCTGACTTCCTTCGTCTACTTACATCACGAATCACAAGCTCGCATGCATGACTCCCTCATATGACTATGAGGGACACTTATTGGTTCATTTGAAATTGATTTTTAATTGTCATTTAATACTCAATTTTATGTTCGCTTCATTAAAATGAGTTGCGTAAATAAATATTAAATAATTAAGCTTTATTAATAGTAATTATAAGTGTTAAACAGCTGAGAAGTTGGTAGAATTATATGGACGTTTGGGCGTTAACGAAACATTTATATATTATTACATTCATTACATTCTAGAAATATGTTTGTAATGTTAGACTTATTTAGGATAATTTATTTTAAACAATATATATTATTATTTTGAAATATTTGAATGTCTCGCTTGTTTCTACATTAAAGGATTCCATATATTTTTTTATCCTTTAATCCTATTTTCTTACACATTTTCTAGCCACTTAATTGACATGAAACAAGATTGAATATTATTTAAAGTATAAAGAAATTTAACAAAGTCCATTACAATCATTTATTTTGAACGGTCATAATATTAATTATATTAATTTTAAGTACCATAGGAACAAAATTTTAATCAATTAACTACTGAGCATATCATAACTTGCAGTGGATTAGAAAAATAGGGACAATTTAATTATTTAAATATTTATTAAGTATTTCATAAAGGATTACGCATTATAATTGTTATAATAAAAATTTACTGATCAGATAAAATGTCGATTTTTTGGTATAGTGTTGCACACTTAAATTATAACAATAAGATTTGATGAAGTTTTATCTGCGTATACTCATGAATGCATACCAATGTAAGTTTTTTCTTATTGTTTCGAAATGATGAGAAGTGAATATGAGGACTCAGAGTTCCTGTGTGAATGTGTGAAATGTTTCATTCCATTAGTTGGGGAAGGGGCGCTTCCACGAGCTCACACAAACCTTTCTCTTAAAAGACTCAAATTTTAATTATTTAGTTTAATCCTAATTTATTTCTTATTAAAAATGTTTACGTTCATCATTAATTTCGCTCATTTCTTTATTACTGCTGTGATTTACGTAAGATCAATTTAATTTTTAAAATTAACAATAATCATCATAAATATATTATTGCAGATTAAATAATTATAATAATGATGTATTTAAATAATTATAATAATGATATATTTAAATAATTATAATAATGATATATAATTAATTTCAACTTAATTTCAATAATAGTTTTATTTTATAGGCTCCGTTTCCCTATTTAATTCTTCAAGGATCTTTGCTTGGCGTCGTCATTTGGTACTTGAAAGGACGAAGCAAACCCGTACCTGAAAAATCATTATTAACTAGAGAAGTAAGGATGATAAATTATTGAAATTATTTATTTGAGACTTGTTCATGGCCATTGTGCTGATGAATTAAAACAAACTTTTCAATTAGGAAGAAGATGCTATAATCGAAAAGTGGAAACCAAAGGGATTACTCGATTCTACAAAAGTTCCTCAAGAGGAGCCGCCAATTTTTGGGCCGATTGAAGGCCGCCCAGGAAAATATGTCCTAATTGATGGAGTCAGCTATTTGAACATGGCAACTCACAATTATCTAGGGATTGTTGAAGACAAAGATCTCGACGTTGAGGCTGAACGGTGCATTAAGAAATATGGAGTTGGATCTTGCGGGCCAAGAGGATTTTACGGAACTGCAGGTAATTTGGATTCGTATTACTAAATGAATTCCCTAAAAATTTTTATCCTTTTTCTGTCCCTATTCATATATATAATTAATTGAAATAAGATTACTTTCATATTTCTCACATTTTTAAAATTTCTAATATCTACTTAATTAAATATAAGTATTGACATTTTATTTGTTGACTTTTAGACGTTCATTTGACACTTGAGAAGAATATAGCTAAATTCATGAATTTGGAGGAAACGGCGCTTTATTCCTATGGTTTCTCCACCATTGCGTCGGCAATTCCTTCCTATGCGAAGGCTGATGACGTCATTTTTGCGTGAGAAAATTTATTCTTTTACTCACTCACATTCCTTCTATTTGTATAAGAATTCTTACTCGATAAACTACTAATTATTCATTATGGTACTATTACATTCAATGATATTATGTGAAAGTGAGTTTGTTCATATTCTAATCTGTTTCCATGAAAACTTGGCATACGATTGAGGCTATTAAGTAAAAACTTATTTAATATCTATGTAACTTCGTTATTAATTGTCTTCAATATAGTATGGTTTAATGAAAACAACAAAAAATATTTGATCAGATTAAGTAGGTAACATTAGAAAAATACACATTGTTTAAATATCCTTAAAAGATAATAATAATTAATTTTACATAACATTTGTTCTTCCATAATTATTATACAAGCTTTACAAATATTATAAGTTTGTGATCATATCATCATAAATCATAAATTTAGATTTTAACTTATTTGTAAACACATTAATATTAGGAACAGAAGTGATAAAAGTTTTTGCATTTTAAATGCTTATAAATGCAAATACTTCAGAATTCACAAAACAATCTAAAATCTATATAGTTAAGTTAACAATGTTCATTAAACTAAATTGATTTTTGTAACTTTCCAGGGACGAATATGTGAATTTCTCCATCATCAACGGAATGCACATGACGAAAGCCAAAGTCTTTTATTTCAAACACAACAACATGCAAGACTTCGAGCGCGTTCTGAACGAACAAGCCAGAATTGACAACAAAGATCCCAAAAAAGCCAAGAACGTTCGACGCTTTTGCATTGTTGAAGGAATTTACTGGCGAACGGGGGAAATGTGTCCGCTCAGAGATGTAAATCGACTTTGTAAGCAACATAAAGTTCGGCTGTTTCTCGACGAGTCAATTTCATTTGCAACTCTGGGCCCAACTGGAAGAGGAATTACTGAACATCTTAACATTCCTGTAAGTTCTATCATTTAATATTTAATAAGATTAAAAATTATAATGTTTGAGATTCAATTTAGAGAAAGATTTAAATAGTAAATTAACTAATTAAATGTATATTACTAATATTAGAAAATATGAAGAAATTGATTTTGAATAAATATTTCAGATGAGCGATATGGATATGATTCTTGGAAGCATGGAAAATTCCATGGCGGCATACGGCGGCTTCGTGGTTGGTTCTTCTTATGTCGTTTCTCATCAAAGGCTCTCGGGATTAGGTAACTCTCTCTTATCTTCTCGTATCGGTTTTCATAATATTTATTTTAAACTGGGGAATTTTCTTGTAGTAAAGCGTGGGAAGGTTTAAATTCCCTAAGGAAAGTTAAACTATTTTTATTGTAATGACTTCTTGAAGAAAAATGGGAAAGGGGGATTTTATGCTAATCGTAATGTTTATTTATCTGTATTTTTATTAAATTATTTAATTTCAACTGCTAATTATATACGTGATATTAAATTGAATTTATTAATAAAAAATAATTATTTTTGAATTTGGATAGGATATTGTTTTTCTGCTTCAATGCCGCCGTTGTTAGCCGGCGCGGGACTTGTGGCTTTAGAGAAATTTGAGAAAAATCCTTCAATGGTCCAAGAACTTCAAGAAAACTGTGTTTACATGCACAAGTAAATTTTATAAACGTTCCAATTTTATTAAATTTTTAAACCTCACACAATTTAACTGATTTAACTAACAATAAATCAATTATGCTATACAGCATTTTAAAGACAATAACGGCTTTTAACGTTCCCGGTCATCAATTGGCTCCAATTAAACATCTTCAACTTCGTCGACCATCAGCATCAAGAAAGGATGACAAGGCCACGCTAAATAAAATTATTTCTCATGTAATTTTTATTTGTTCAGTTTATTAAAGTTATTTAGATAGTTATTTTAATATAAATGTGAGCACTTGATTGGAAATATATTAATTCTACTCTGATATTATTTATTTAGTTGAAAGATCACGACCAAATTGCTCTATGCCAACCAGCCTGCATTGAAGATATGGAAATCGTACTGACGCCGCCGAGCATTCGTCTCACTATAAATCGACTTCTAACAAAAGAAGATATGATGAAAGTTGGAAGCGCTCTTCAAGGAGCAATCAAAACACTCAACTTATAAATTACTTGGTCAAGGATTCAAAATAAAATTCAATATTTAAAAGAAATTTTGACTTATTATAAATATGCCGTGAAGATTTTATGTCACGAGACTATGAAATGCATGTAAAGTCGAAATGCGTTCATTTTATGTCTTATTAATTATTAACACAGTTGCTATCAAAATTTACATAATTTTAATAAAGAATGACATTCTGAAAATAGATACATAAGACTGATGATAAATGATCTATGACTACAATTATAGAGTCTTTTTTTGATTGAAATTTACAGTGGATGTTAGAAAAGCATCTCTTTGGATAAGAAATCAATTCATTTGAATGTGTTTGTATTTATTTTTTAGACAAAGGCTTAATTTCTGCTTCATTAAACAGTTGCTTTTAATAGTGCTAACAGTTATAAGAAACTTTCCTGGATTTTCTATGGCTAAAGTACTTTGGCCCGCAGGCGCTACTATCTTATCATCGTCGCCGAGATTCTTAAAATTCAAACGAAAATTTTAATTCTAAGAAATTCAAATTCACTATCTTAATTATGTGGAAGAGGTGAAGTCATATGGGCGCAGATTAATATGTTTGTGATGAGTTGAAAGAACTCAAATTTAAATCTCTCTACATCTCTACTCATCCAGAAAGCCAATCCGTCGGTGAGGGGTCTTAACTCTTAAATATAACACAGAAATAAAAATAAATGTAAAGGCTCGCAATTTATCAAATTACTGTTTAAAATATAAGTTAATTTATAAAAATGAAATCGAAAATTAATACAATTTAAATTACGTGTGCAAGTTATAGGGGTTTGTATTAGCTACTTTATAATAATCAAATTTGAATATTGTGACCTTTCACATTCTAGTAATTTTTTAAATCCAAGTAATAATAATTAATAATAACTCATTAAACCTTTAAATTAGTATAAATAATAAACCATTTACACCTGGAATTTTATTTACATTAGTTATTCATTTTTTGTATTACTTTTAAATTCATTTAAATAATTTAAATTTTAAAGATGAAACGATTGAGACACAATTAACAAACTATCGTCATCACAAAAATGATTTTTCCATTGAATTATTTATTGCTGGACAAGAAAAGTCATTCATTATTAATGAGAATGAAAGAGAAGGAACGTTGTTGGCAAACCTCAATTCTATAT
>VJMY01001259.1:0-15698 GCA_009869795.1 Neelides sp. FZ-2019 | reverse complement strand
GATGAAATAAAGAGACACAAGAGACATGAAGAGGAAGATACACCAAAGTGATTGTGAAAATCATTTTGCCGCCGACCCTTACGAATTCTCAGAAAATCTCGCATCCATGTGCTCGAGATAGCGCTTGAAAGCTTTCACTCATAGAACGAACGTCGGAATGTGAAAGCACAAAAAGATATATCATATCAGATATAGATGCATTCATTCTCATGACTCATCTCAAATTGAGCTATTTATTTATTTTGTTATTATAATTATTATATGTAATTAGCTGTTTAGCTGATAAGGAATCATTATTGGAGATTAAAATTCACTATATATTATATTGTATTCAACGTGTTGAATACGGTACGTTTTTTTCATTCGCGTTACACAATAAATAACATTAATTTGGTTAAATAAAATAATTAACTTTTGCTTCGTTGTCAAGAATTTGAGTTTAAATACCGTTAAAATAGTCGAATTTGCATTTATACACATCTTTTATTCCTAGTGTCATCAAACGAGATTAAAAAATGTGTGATATTTCAGATAAATAAGAAACATGCCGACGATGTCTTCAGAAGCCAAGCAGCTTTGGGCGGTTGCAGGGTCGCCCTTAGTGGGAAAAACAGTGATAAAAAAGGATTCCGTAATTTTGACACAAGCGTTTTGTTGCCCCGAGGCAAATGCGATTTGTGCGATCAATGGAGCTGCCGCTGGGAATCGAATGCTTGGACTTGCACAGACCTCCAAAACAAACTGGGGCATGACTAATATCCCAAAAGACATAGTACCTTTCGCAATCGACTTAGCTGTCGAAGGAGATGAAAAAGTAATGGCATGAGTGCTTTTTTACCATACATTTCAAAAGTAAATATACCCAGGGTCTGATATTAAAGTATATACTACCCGTCAGTTCGGCATAGGACCATTTCGAGATAAGGCTCTATTTGGAAGCTATAAAAATTTAATTAAGAAAATTTTGTTCATTTAATAATATCTTTTGATTTTGCTAAATGATTAATTTACAAATTTTAATTTTTAGAGAGAGGATATCAAGCGTCATTCCTTGGCTGAAAGTTTAGATATTTTCAGCAGAGCAGTTGTTTTACTGAAGTAAAAAACATACAAAACAATTCTTTCTTTTTCTTTTATTATTCATCATGAGACCAGAAGTATTAGTTTCTCTATTCTTTAGGAGCGAAGATGATAATCAAAAAGAATACGTAGCATCGCATATACACACCTTCGTCGAAGCAAGCACTGAGCGAACGTTCAAAGAAGTTCTTCCCGTTATAGAGAAGGTCCATATAAATAAAATGAAGATACTCATTGATTCCTTCAGGCATATAACTTCTGTGTACAAGAACTAGCTTCCATGATCTTCTTTCTAGACTATATCTACACACTTCATGTAAATCAGATGATCATTAATAATTTAAAATCTTGTCAGGAATTCGAACGTCAAAATATCGATTTTCACATTCAAGCTGTGAAAAGTATAAGTCAAGCATTGCGAAATGTTTATTTGAAGAAAGGCAAATCGGATGCTGCGAGATATTTGATACGCTTGATATACAAAAATGTCAATAGTAAGGAATCGAGTAAGTAAGGCATAATCATATGTATAAATTCAAACTCAATTTCCATTGCATTAAAATGAAAGTTTTTTTTAAAAAATAACATTCATGATATGTACTCAAATGGACTGTCAAAATATCTTGAAAGATAATTTGGATTTTGATTGTGTTGATTTCTTAATTCAGGAATTTCAAGTGAATGGGCTCAAGCAATGTCGGAGTTTTTAGATTTTTGCAAAACACCTGAACTTGAATATTCGGTATTTTGAGAGCAAACATTGACACAAATTCTACCTTCATTATGTATTATTATTATTCTTTATTTTATACATAAATAATTTCTTAGTTTATATAAATTAGAATTTACATTATAATTATTTAATCAGTATTAATTTCATTTTTAGATTAAATAAATATTAAGTAACCAACTTTAAAATCTAGTGTGTATTCAATACAAATAACAAGTTTATGTTTGATCTTTGAGTATATTGTGCTATTTGCTTTGCAGATCCTTCCTTTGGTTAAAGGGATGAGTCGCGAATTGCATACAAATAAGCTAAAAGCTTCCGCCTTCATGGTTTGCAAATTAATATTGAGGCTTCCAGAGGACATGTAAGTTTATTTTAGATCAAATATATAAAATAGAACATAGGTGAAATTATTTTAAAGTACGAGACACACTTTCATTACTTGCATGGGTCTATTTAGTTCATTTCTTACGTCATCATTTTGTTATGATTATGAGTGAAAGTGGGCGAAAACAAACGATTCAGAAAGCAAACAATCCTTGGAATTGTAATTGTAAGTAAAGGGAACCCAATCATTTTTACAATTCAATCCAAACAAGTAAAATCTCTGGGGAATTTTTATAAAACTGCATTAAAAATTGTCATATGAATTGTTTTAGAAATTTTTATTTAACTTTTAGTTAGAACATAAAGTTATACATAATAATTACTTTAATACTGAATGTGGAATTTGGTAAAAATGCAAATATAAAAGGGATTCTAAACTTTAATGAAGAACTTACGAATCCCTTTAGGTTCACGCCTCAGTTGCTTCCTATCATTAAAACGTTGTGTGAAGAAGAGAGTCCCCAAGTCTTGAGCGTCATGGTGTGCCAATTAGGAGAAATTATTCCGAAATTGAATTTGAATAATAAAATGGAGCTTCTCGGCATCCTCCGTTCTGCCAGCAGAAGCCATAGCTTAAATGTTCGAGGATCCTTCATCACGGCATTTGGATCTTTCATGATGAACATGGGAGTAAATGAGGAGTTCAAGGAATTCTATGCAGCTCTCATTCCATTGCTTAAAAAGAGTGTGAAAGAAGCTTTCGAGAAGCAGCAGACAACTTTCCTCGTTGAGTTCACGAAATCTATTGGTCCTGTATCAAGAATTCTACTAGGTGAGGTGTTCAAAACCCTAATGGAAAGTTCAAATGATAATTATTGATGATTCGTGATTCATCGAACAATAACCAAAGTTGTTATAATTATATAATTATAGTAGTTCATCATATAACGATATAGCATAAAGCTGTTTATACTTAACAATAAAAAATATAGGTAAAATGGTTAAAATATCAAGTAAAATTATTGGAATACTTACTTGGTATATATTTAATTTTCATATTATATATATTTGTATTATTCATAGAATCGCATGCTCTAAAAGGAGATGATAAACTTTGGTTTCTTGATGCTTTCATTCATTTAAGCCAATATGGAATTAAAGAAAAAAAGACAAAGGGAAAAGGGAGTGGTGAAAACGTAAAAAGCTTTCACTTGTTTTCCATAATGAAAACTTAAAATTATTTAATTTTACACTTTTTTATAAATGATGCATTAAATTTTTATTATATTTTTATTCAAGCTCCCAACTGGCTATGTAAATCTTCGAGCTAACATGGAATATAATCGAAGAAAGTCATTGGTGAGAATAAAATTTTTACTTTTATAACCATAAAATACTCATTTTACACCTTAAAACATTTATTACTAATTGTGTATATTTTTTACTTACTATCTTTTATCGCCAATCTATCATTAAATGAAACTTATCAAATTATGAAAACCACAATTTTTGACAAGGTCCTTTATAATTTTGATAGATCATTTGTTAGCAGGCATTTGAAATTATTAGAAAGAGCTCCAAGATTTATATATATATATTATATAGGATAGTTTTGTTTGATAATGTTTTATTAACTTTATCATAAAAGTTTTTTGTTAATGCATTGTGAAACCCTATTCATTATTTCATTTATTGTAAGTGAAAGTCAGATTTTTTCAGATAAATTAGTTTTTAACTTATAATTTATTTGGAGGAAAGCAGGTAGAGGCGTACAAAGTAGGTAAGGATCCTAGTTTAGAATAATTGAAGAAAGTAATTTGAAACGAGCAATAATTAAACCTCCGAATTGGATTAGTGTTAACAATGTGCCTAATCTCGCGCCCCATGCATAGTTATATATCTAAATAGTTGATTAATTTCCTAAGCCAAGTCAAATCCTTTGTCTATACTTTTGCTAATTTGAATAATGAGAACCGTTTCCTTTTGTAATTGCACGAACTCAGATGGCCTCCCTAATTAATTCCAACCCAGAAGGGATGGGGACGGCGAAAGAAAATGAAGTAATTCAAGAATTTGGATGGATGTGCCGAGCGAATTGTGCCCGTGGCTTCATAGAATTTTTCCACTTTGCAAAGTCGTTGATAGACTTTCGCACCGGAATTCATCCCATCATTATTGAACTCATGCACGACCAGCACTTCCAAGTCAAGGCAAACATGGCAGCGAATCTTTACCCAGTGAGTTCAACAATCTTTGTTTTGCCACAACTTTGATCAGCTAATTGGTTGCTGACAATATAAATCTTTTCTCATACCATAATACCTATAAAATATAGTATACCTAAATAATGTAAATAATACAAATGTCAATTATACTTATGATGCAGTATAGTGATTATATCATAATACAGATCACGTCTGGTTTTTTGAACCGTGTTTTATTGTTGACAGGCCATGGCAATATTAGAACCGGAATTGGGAGTGAAACTGATGGGTGAAGTTGTTTTTGCTTTCTCGGATGACAACGTGACAGTGATTGAGGCTATCGTTCCTTACCTTTCTCAAATCCTCTCTATGTTCAAGGAAGGGAAGCTCATTACTCCTGAAGGAATGGTGAATCAATATTGAGTTCTCAACTTGTGGGTCGTGACATTGTAAATTGTATTTTTCTAAACCAAAAAGCGGTCTACTATGTAAAGCCCTACTTGGTTGACTCTCCGTGCAGTTCATGAGTATTTACTTAAAAATTTTTTAAAATACCAGCCCTTCGTCGTGCACGGAAGGGAAATGAGAAATGAGGCTCCGTTGGTTTACCGAATCGATTTTCTCCGAGTTAATAGGGAGTCTCGGAGCAGCAACAATATTTCGAATTTGGAACCACCACGGAGTTTTACTTCTCTCCCTTCCGACTACTTATTTTACGACCTACTTGCAATATTATTAATAGGGAACGGAGCCCACTGGGATTTTATACATCCATCCTCTCCTCATCATTCCCCACTCGACTTTCTCTTTATTATAGTCCCTCAAAGACTTATCAAAACTTGTTTATAGCCCTGCTCAAGAATTGTATGTGTACTTGATGGTGAGCATGGAGAGACTCCACGCACGTAACTCTATTAAATAAAAGGGACTCAAATTTGGTAAATCAAAGAAAGCATTAGTCAGATTGCTACTTTTACATTAAGTAGAATTGACGTGAGGATAATAAGGATAAAAAAGTGATGAAGTTGATGATGTAGGTCCCGTTTCATTACGCAACTAACCAAATCTCTACGGACATATTGTTCGAATTCATTAATGTCTATATAGCATTCTTTATTACCCTTCAAGCTCTCATTGCTTCCAACGCATTTTTATACTGTCATTAATGCTTATAAGCTGGAATGAAGATTTTAAAAGAGATTGGATGTTCAGAATTTATTTAGGGATTGTTTATAAAGGGCTATTGAATAACATTGTAATATTTGCCTACCTAATTAACTTTATTTAGACCGCCGTACTGATCCAAATTGGCGGAGCCATTCTGTTTTGCGAAGAAAGGCTCAACCAGGCGAATGAATGGAGGATTCACTCTTCCCTTCTCGCTCAACTCGCCGTTCTTCCTTTCTGCATGCCCAATGACTATGTTTACTCAAACTTTGTTCCTCTCATCTTCCACAGACTTGTTTATTTGGTAAGTGGGTATTATTATAATGATGTCAAACTTGACCTTTCTAAAGGAATTGCCTTGTGCTTGGGAAGTAAGAAATGATAATAAGAGCTTTGGTTAATTATTTGGGAGTGTGACGATGTTTATAAATGTGTGTTTGAATGATTAGTTTACATTGTGGATATTTTATGATTAACTACATAATAACAATAGATGCTAAAATAAGCCTGAATTTTGTTTCAAATAGGATTTACATATTAAATATACTTATGAGCATTAATAAGCTTGTAATATAATACTATTTATTAGAAGAATAATTCTACATGTACATCATATAAATCAAGAATATCTATCTCTTTGAAGCAAACTAGAAAATATTTTCTTGTTTGAGTACTACGCTGACTTATTTCTTATATACAGACCTACTTTTTTTTTAAATGTCCGCTAAAATAATTATTTTAGGATTAAAAAGAGAAGCCTTGTCATTTTACAAGAGTCTTACAAGTTGTTAGTGAGTTCTTCGTATTGATTTAATAAATACATATTAGCCATAAATAGTCATTATATTATATAGCCATTATCCTACACTTTAGACACTTCACCTACGCCACCAGTAACATTAACTTTCTTTTTTTTAAAAATAACCTTGCATGGTAGACAAGTAATTGTATATATTCTATGCATGACCCATATGTATTCCAAGCTTTTCAGCCTTTGAACTTTTTCTACCTACGTTTATGAATATAAAATGAGTTTATTAGTGAGATGGGAAGTAAATTTCATTAAAATATGAACTCCCTTCCTAAGCTCGTTACTCCTATTTAAGCCAGTCATTTTTAAATGTTTTCAGAGACCGTTGCCGAGTCGCATGGCCGCATCCGATGCCTTAGTTTCCTTCCTACGACACTGCAGACGAGCCAGCCAACGATCCGAGATCCAGCGTCGAATTAAAGAGGGTAAGATCTCCGTTTCTCCTCCTCTTCTTCTTTCGGCTACCTCGAGGGAGTCGCGGAAAGCTGAGTGCCGACGATCTTATAATGTCACAGTGTCTATACCATTCCGTACCAGTGTTTTCTTTCTCCCTCTGCCTCTTTCTTGGTGAGACGGAATTTATTGAGCACTTCACTAACCCTCTCGTTTCTCCCACACTTTATGCGATCTAAAATAATTTATTTTGGCAGACTGTCCCATTAAACCTCCTTCAGCAGATGCTTTTCCTTAGAGCTTCTCAAGAGCCTCATCTGATTCACTCGGGTCTTTACGTGTTAGCCATTACTTTTAAATTGACAATTCCACGCCTACGTTCAACCCACAGCTTTTTATATAAAATATACCCCTTAATCCAATTAATATTATAAGCTCCAATGAGACGAATGAAACAAGTTTTATCTATTTACTTACGAAATTTTTATATGAATGATATGAAAAGTATCTTCATTAATTAATACATGAATAATAAAATAATGTATCTTCATAATAAATGAGTATTTATATATGATATTTAGTTTACTGTTATTTATATAGGTTTGAACTCTCAGTTTTTACATTTTGCATAATTTAGCAATTACTTTTGCATAATAATAATACAAAAATATGCTTTAGTTAATTACTAATGTTGTGCAAAGAAATACTTGAGTAGCTCATATTTTAATTAGACACAATATTTATTTAACCAACTTAATGAAATTCTTCACTTTAGGTTTTGCAATTGGAAGACACTTTTCAGACAGAATGCTGTTTCTCTACATGGCCAAAGACATCATGGAGCACTTTTCAAATAAATACTTCCGTGATAATTTCTTTGAAATAACTCTTAGTTTAATTGGTAAGCTTTTGTAATATCATTATTTCACTTATGGCGATGCCCATTAAATAATAATTCCGAATTGGAAAGAAAATCCTCTCACACTTGACTGACAAAAACAGTCGGCAAGGATGTTAGGAAGAAAGGGGTCAAGTAATTGTTTAGCTTAGAAAAAGTTACGAGTGAAAGTGGAAAGAACATTTATAGAAATAAAGAATTCTTTTTATCGTAATTGAAGGCGATTCCGTGAGCAACGTGCGACGTAAGACGATCGCTCTTCTTCCAAACATGAAGAAAACATTGAAGACGGGCAGCATTGAAGACGAGATGCTTCTCAAGAAACTTGAATCCGCTACTCAAAAAATGAGGAACTTTGAAACAGACCGAGACGCTCAAGAGGCAATCGATGAAGCTAATGATGAAATGAAGAAAATCGTTGTGTCTTTCAAGACCTACATGCGAAAGGTTAGTAATCTCCTAAACTCCTTTCTTCCTGGTTTTCCTATAATAGCATCTTTGGTTGGGGAAAACAAATCTTTCAAGCCAATAGATACAATACATACAAGCTATTATACCAATCCCTCCGATATGATCAAAATAAGATAGACTTAACAATTAGTTTCGACAAGGTATATTTTGCACACGTTACATCTAAGGTAAATAAAATACCATATATGGTAATATAATCATAATAATTATTAATATTGGGCTTTTATGAGTTGAATTTAAATCTAGAATTAAAACGGAAGATCGAGTAATGAAACTCTTAACTTATTCAGTGACTTTTGTTATTTATCATTTGAGGATGAGAGGTGATTGGAAACCCGGTGAATGAGATGCCCGATGAAATAAATGGGCGAAGTGAGACGGTCGAGTTAAGAGAGAGAAAGTTGATTGGAACCTTATAGGAGGAAGAACAGAGACCTAATGAGGAGCTGCTGGACTGATCAGTTCAGCAGTCTCCTGTACAATAGGATAATAGGTTAAGCTCAGTGTCCACGGTCCTTGAGGGCCGCAGGTCAGAGCCAGATGATATGTTTGTATCCGCACATTATTATAATAATTGGGCAATATTTTAAAGTTTGAACGTGGATGTTGGCTATTTTGCAAAAATATTAGATGTTCCGAAATATACCTAACCTCATTTAATCTAAAATACGTCGTTTGATAAACCAACTTAGAATAAGACTTTTACTCGAAGTAATAGGAGCTTTTAATACTTTAAGAGATTGAGCCGAATGAAAGAAGGTGAATGAAAAAGTTTAATAGACTTTTCCCAATGCCTTTAGAGATGCTTTCCATTCAGAGACGGAGTTAATAGCAAAGTCTTCTATCGACTATGAATGCCTTTGAATAAGACTTCCACATCAATCAACTCAGGACTTGTATCTTTGAGAATTCTTTGAATCAAACTAATTTCATTTTACTTTTTTGCTAAATTACAAATGAGGATAAGAAAAACGTTTTCTTTTTTCAATCTCCGGTTCACCCTGATGAGCGTGAAAGTTTACACAAATGCTCGTTCTGGTCCTCATCAATTTAACTCTATAATAATTTAAAACTTTTTCATCATTTTATCGGCTTTGGTAAGAATCAGGAAAAATCGATGTGTTTGAAACGTGGGCGAAAAAAAAACATTAGACGAATTTAATCTGTATGCAGTATGCGGTTTAAGTTATTCTGAAATGGGAAAACTTTTCCCCAGACAATTTTTGACACTCTTCAATTTTTTAACTTTTCCCTTTCACCCACTCACTTTTTTTCAACTTTTCCTCCTTCCTCAAGAACTTATGTAAAAAAAAAGCTTATATACTAGAGACTTCCTTAAACTTCCTTTCGTTTTATTTAGCTTCAAAAGGTGAAACTCACTTTACAAATTGAAATCGATTGAAAGAACAAGCAAAAATTATTATTTTATCCTATTTTACCTTCGATCATCTTATTTAAATTCTAAACCTTTTATGTAACAAGAAACTCTGCAACTTTCAATAATAACACTTTTACATAAAAAATGCTTTTTGAAATGTAAATAAAATTCCTAACTCAAAACATCTTAAGAGCACATTTTTAGTAAATGGTCTAAAAGAAGTAAACATAACCTTGCTATTCAATATTAGTTTTTATTTTTGAAATTTTTTTTACAATATTAGATTTTTGCATCATTCAATCAAAGAAAAATTTATAGAGCTTCTTTCTTATTCAAATAAACTAGGTATTTGAAGACTAAAATTAAATCATGAGGAAATAATTCTCAATTTCTTCTATTCAGGTTGGTTTATTTTATGCTGGTTAATTTAGACTTCAGCTTCATCTGAATTATAAATGGTTTTGGTCCCTCGCTTGTGATAAGTAAATATCATGCAATTTTCAAATCTCTCTAAGGACTCCAAATTCAACTGTTTTAACGTTAAATGCTTTACAATAAGTTGGGAAGGCTAAATATAATAGGGCTTTTGTTCTTAACTCGTTTCTTTTGTTATTTTCTCAACCCATTGTATGAATATCTGTACATTTAAAAATAATCAATATCAACAATGCAGACTTTATCTTTATTCTATTCTGCCCTTTGCTCTTTCCATCTTAATACTAAGAACTCGGGTATTAAAATGATAGATTAAAAATGAATATTTCATTGCAGGGCTTCAAAACAAAGGATGATATGGATGACGAGGCCAAGGAAATGGAAGAGAGATATATTGCAAGTTTGGAACTCTTAGAAAACACAGAGCCAATGACTCAGAAAGATATGCGGAAACGTGAGTTCTTTTGAGAATTGAAATAAAAATTGATTTTTAATTTTGAAGTTTCATTTCACAAATATTTCATTGAATTATTTTTCCAATTCATGTATGTCTCAAGCTCACATTAAAATTCAGTTTTTAATCATAAAAATGCCACAAAGTTTGAAAATAAGAAGATAACAAAATAATCTTTTCTTTTCTTTTTATATTACAAGATGTGTTCAATTCGAGCGGAAGACGAAACTTGAATGAAGATTCAAGAAAGGAAAAGGAACCGCCCAAGCCAGCTTCATTTCCCGGTGGAGCTCTAAAGGAAGAGTCCAATTTGGATTTAAAACCAATACACGGGTATTCCCAACTTCCTCACTTTCCCTCAATCTAAATTATTCATTCAAATCCTTTTACAAATTACAAGTTTATTTAAACGAGTTCATTTATGCTTAAATCTAATTTATAATATTAACATGCTCAACTTTTAATGGATATATGGACATCATAAAATCAATAACCCAGTTATAAGCTAAAGAAGAAAGTACATACCCATATAGTTTAGGTACATTTTAAAGGTAAATGTTTATGTTTAATGATCCTCTAGAATGGTGGATGAGAATTATCCAATAAAACCAAATGCCTCTGTGCTGGGATTCAAAGCAAAGATAGGAAAAATGGAAAAGAATGAGCAGAATCCCAGCAGAACTCTAACACGAACGAAGGATGTGAATAAGGAGAAAGTAAAGAGTAAGAATAATAGAAGCAAATGAAGAAATCTAATTGACAACAAGTCTCCCGTGTCTACTGCTAAGTGACTTCCATTGTGAGGCAAATAAGTAATTAAAGCAAATAAATTAAAGAGGGAGCAATAATAGTTAAGAGCCTACAGAGTATGAAATGAGAGTTAAATGATTTCATCATGCAACAGCCTCGTCGACCATTTCCTTCCCTTCTTTTCTATTAATCATTCGTTATAAAAGGAATTTCTTCAATCATGGAGGGAATGGATGGGCTGATATATGAGTGTTGATAGGTTCAATTAGGTTTCAACGATTTACGCCTACACATTATTTCTTTGTCCGAAATTTATCCAGTTATTCGACTCCCTCGCCTTCGTAGAAAAATATTGACATACAAATTGGTAGATGCAATGCAGGAACTCACAAAAATAATATTATGTAACATGTGAAAGTAAATAAATTGGATTTTTAATTGGATATTTTCTTTTTGATTGACTATATTTTGTTAGTACATTTAATAAAAAATAAGACCCTGCAATTCTATAATTTCTGCAAGTCTTTCATATATTAGGTGAAATATTACGGTATAATAACAACTAAACTTATTTGAGCAAACGCATTAGGTAAACAAACTTTCAAATATGGTAAATTGTTTGAAGAAAGAGAAAAACTAACTTAGAAAGACATCGAAACTAGTGGTTTTCCTAGCAAATTCCCCAGGAACCAACAGGATAAAGAATAGGGAACTTGTTTAGCATAAGTCGATATGGAGAGTGGGGGGTAGCATTATAGGTGAATGTATGAGCCTTTATTTATAAGGTGAGTGGGATGAGTTATATAAGACATGTCTTTTCCACCGTTTGCAATTTCCTCCAGACTGAGATTTCGCACGGTTGGAAAAGAATCTCATGTTACGTTGTTTCTCTTCCAATTTCCCTTCCTTTTGTGATTCTCTTTCATTGGGGTTCCCATTGTCAAGTTAGGCCCTGAGCAGAATAGGAAGAGTCATTCCCTATAAACTCTGGGCAAGTTTCCAACTTATCCACTTTCTTTTCTCAAAGGTGAAAGGGAAAGGGCGCAACACGTTCCGAATCTTCTCAAATCATCTCAGGGAACGAGGAATGAACTTATTTCATCCATTCCAATCTCATCTCCGTTGTACATGATTTATTTCTTAAACAGGAGTCTCTCGACGAGTTTCTTTGCATTCATGTTCATCTCGAAAGGTTCAAGCTGCTCAAGGATCTGCTTTGCAAAAGGATGTTCTGGTTCTCTTCTTGTGTGAGGCAGACGAATATTCCCATTACCCACGGCGCGGCACAATTACAGAGTCTAGACAAGAATTGGAGGTAATTTAGGAGCAAAATAGAAATATAAACATTTTTGAATATTTATGCTTTATTTCATAAGTAATCAATGAAAACGTCTATTTTCAAGTTTAAGATAAAATTTGAATAGGTCAGTTTTCATATATTAGGAAAGTATTAGATTTTTTATTTTTACCTTTAAAATTAATAAATAACAATAAGTGTTACATATTTTTTAAACTGCTTTTATTTAAAAACTGAGGGAGTTATGATTGTGAGACTTTTGAACAAAGGATATCATAAATAATACATATTTGAAATTCTCATGGACAATTTGTAAAGGATCTGTGACAATAATGGATTTTTCAAGCACGTCGTTGATAAAATTGGTTTAGGATACTTTCAATTTCTTTTATCGTTTATCCTTCTTACCTCGAAGCTGAACGCCTCCGCAGTTGTAATCAATAGTGTTTTTGGCAATCTTTATTAAATTTTTTAATTAAATCAGATAATAAATTATTTTATTGTATAAAAAAATCATTAACAATGAATTTTGGATTATTTATTACTAAGAATAAATCTATCAAATTGTTTGCTGATTGTTGGATTATCCACTATAAGTGCGTAAATAAAGAAAAGATCTTATATATGTATAATATAGATAAAGTAAACATTATGTAATAAATAACATAAAAGCATAACATCTTTGGAAGATGGAATTTGTAAAACCACCTACGCTTTTGCAATTGTGATACTGCGAATAAAAGTCTGAAAAATTTATGAAAGAAAATCAACTCCAAAGAACCTATTATAATGAAAATTCGCATATAAAAGAACCTTTGTTGGGATTCATAATAGTAATCCAATTCATTTTTTGAGAATAAGTGGAGTCTTGAGAAGGAAAATTTCATTGTGCCTACTTTCTTTACATTGAAGTATAAGAAAATATAAAAGTAAAATATGTAACTACTTTTATAGCGAAAACACTATTTAATAAATTTCATCAAAAGGATGAATTCATTATTAAAGGTGGGCAAGAAGTAACTCTAAATGATGTTGGCTGTTATTGTTTCGATTTAATGAACAATTTTTGTGTAGGCGTATTTGTTCAGTAAGTACAATAGTCACATAGCCAGTCATACACCTACTTAAATATAATGTATCATTATGGCAAATGGAAACTGCACAGTAATTTGCATTTTAGCTCATTCATGTCAGGCTCGTATAAAATATTTGTTCGTTGTTCTTCTGCTGTTATATTTTTTATTGCTCTATTATTTTTAATAATAAGTGTATGTTAATCTAAATTAAAGGGTCATTATTTTCAACATTATAGATTGCCAGAATACTTTTGCGTTAAACATGACTTCATTTTACGTCACTTACTATGTGTTAAATTCAAAAGTGTTTTTTGAAGAAAGTTGTGCAACAAAACACATTAAACAAAATTCATAAATGCATTAAAAATGATATAGGGGTTAGTATTCTTTGGCCAACAAATGGTTTACGTCATCATTGAAGATGAAGAACTCGGCTTTGCCCAAGATGTATTTTAAGCCAAGTTGAAAGTGAGGAAACTTATATTCGCTCTTTTGAATTATTCATAACAGTGCTGTTACATTTTTGATGAGAGTAGGAGATGAGGTTTAAGTACCGACCTGGTGTTCGTATTGGTACCTTAGCCACGTTTAACGTCATGTTTGATCCTTTCACCGAGTCAGCCTGCTTTTACATACATCATTCCTTTCGGCCTCAGCATCCGAGAGCGGTTAAGAACATGATGCATTTTATGTATGTCAGAAAACATAATCCGGGCTTTTACGGGAAATATTTCGGAGGATGTTATTTTAATCAAGCCTTTAATTTTTTTATCAAGGTACCTACTATTTTAAGTAAACTATTAAAAAGCTAAAATTGTTTTAAATAAATATAAATTGACTTTCCCATATAAATATTAAATTATAAGTTCTACATATAAATATTAATTTACTTTGTATAATAAATTATTTAGGATGTGAGAGGTGATTCTTGAAAAATAAAATGACCATTAAATGAGGATCCAATCAAACATATTTATTTTTCATAAGTTACAATTTTGTTTTTGAAATATTTTAATTATGTAACACAATATAAAATAATTTTAGAAATTTGTTGAGCTTGCCAATAAAATCATAATAATTGAAATATTCTTAAACAATATTAAGATATTTAATTGATGTTTTCAATAGCAAAATGTTCACAATTTATCGTACATTTAGTTAGTAGACTTTTTTTTATTACTTACCTATTATTGTTATTACGCTTATTATTATCAATAAAAAATTATAAGAACTAATGGCATTAATGTTTTTCTTAAATTCCATATGTTGTTCTATTTAATTTGTATCATTGTCTCCACCCCCAAATTCACTCGGTGTTAAATGACATGATGTTATTGATTCAAAAGGGCGTATTCTGGTCGTTGTAATGAACTTGGGAGTGGAGTCAACAAAGACTCACGAAAGGAAATTGAAGGGCTAACAAGATTGAAGCTGCTAGACTTGGTAGACAAATTACACCTTTTGTTACTAAATAGACCAAGTAATTTGACAATATGTCATCAAGCTTCTCAAAGCCCAAACACTGGCTATAAACATAATTATTATACTTTCACTAATCCAAAATTTGCCTATATATCTAAAATTATCAAATTAGTCAATCTCTTATAATATAGTTTAGTTTAATTTTTAGCAAAGCTATTTAGGATTAATAGGATTAGACTTGTAATATACGTGTCCTGATCTACACATTTGTTCTAATTTTCTTTGAGTCAAAGAAAATGAATTTATATTGACAATATTAGCTGATAAACTTTTTGCAGTAAATATCTTTTAACTCCAAATCCAAGATATATTAAAAACTAAACAAAGCAGCTCAACAATTACATTACGGCTCAAATTTTGTTTATAAGTTTAATAAAAAAGACAATTATTTCGCTTCATTTTTAAAATTAAGGAGTTGTTTAATTAAATTAAAAGATTTTTATAAATCTTTCTGTATTTTAATTCTGAACTGAATATTTGAAATTGACAAATAATTTTTAATTTTTGACTGTAATCCTCTTATATTTGTGAGAATCCTTTAAAAAATTAATTTACTCAAAAGATAAATCAGTCATTATTTTCTATTTGGCTAATACATACAAGGACATATATAGATTTAAAATTTAAATATCAATTAACTCTCATCAATTCTATTTATTAGATATTTATAAATATTAGTGAAAATTATTTTCAATAATAAACTACAGAATTTCAATGAATAAAATATTTTATAGGTTAATACTAG